>CM067359.1:130399646-130464646 GCA_034401795.1 Chaetoderma sp. LZ-2023a | reverse complement strand
CATCAGCATCATAATGTACTATTACTGCTACTTCTATTACTGCTTCCTTCAAACTGACGCACCTCAACAAGTGATACTACTAGTCTACAACATAGCAACCTACCGGTTGAGCTTTGGGTGGGGGTGGGGGTGGGGGTGGGGGGAGGGGTGGGGTGGGTGGGGTGGGCAAATGGCATGCGTGGCCTCTCTACCTTCCGTGTCCTCCACCCCTTCAAATTCGAATCTCTAATCGCAATAACTAAAAAGAAAAAGCATAGATGTATTGCAATGTGAATTGTATTGTTTTTTATTCTTTTTCTCTATGCCTACTTAACTCAGTACCGCGTCTGTACATTCACAAATATATCTCACAATTGACATGTTAAGTTGTGTGTGTGTGTGTGTGTGTGTGTGTAATTGTATATGCCCGTTTTATGTTAGATGTCCGCCATCACTATATGCAATGGCGTCAGCGGACACCCTGTATTGCAAGTATATACATTGGTATCCAAGAAGCAACTAAATAATGTTGAATCTTGAATCAACTACGTCGCAAGTTAGTTGGCGTTACAATCATAATTTCCGTGATGAAAATCCAAAAGTCTGATAGTAATGTGCGAATTGTATGTCTTTGATGATTAAAAAATTAATAAACATTTTGTTGAATATTTAGAAACTAATTGAAAACTAATTTGGCTGGGAGCTACTGCTGCCATACACAGGCAGCAACATCCACCTGTCAAATTTGTTTCAGATATTCAACTGCTTACCTGTTCAAATCTATTCCAACACGTTTAAAAAGTGGGCGAGGCATAGCTATATTCCTGGATTCCTCCATTGTTGTCGTAGCTCGGCCACCTGAGCCATATTTCTCATCATCTGACTGGTCCATCCCCTCAGGTTAACAAGATGCTACTGCCGAGAATCGATAACTCAAACAGACGCGACAGGTTGCTGGACCAAGCGCAGCTTTTCGGGTCATCGTAGGGGTTCTTCCGCCTGCTCAGTATATGGCCCTAAGATTTTCATACTGTCATTCATAACAATTTCGTCCCCACTTTCCTCAATCAAAACTTCTGCATTATAGAGAAATGCACATTATAAATATGCATGAGTCATGCACTATAGAGTAATAATGCATCGCTGCGTCAAATTAACATGTAATTGTTACACGTTTAAGAGAAAATATATAGATATGGCATATATATATATATATATATATATATATATATATATATATATATATATATATATATATATATATATATATAATGTTAACCTAATATAAAATATCTGAACTGGCCTGATGTAGAATTAATATATCTGGGCTATCCTAGAAAATATATAGATATGGCATATATATATATATATATGTATATATATATATATATATATATATATATATATATATATATATATATATATATATATTTATATATATATATATATATATATATATATATATATATATATATATATATATATATATATATATATATATATATATATATATATATATATATATATATATATATATATATATATATATATATATATATATATATATATATATATATATATATATATATATATATATATATATATATATATATATAATGTTAACCTAATATAAAATATCTGAACTGGCCTGATGTAGAATTAATATATCTGGGCTATCCTATAAAATATCTGTGCTGACCTGATAAAACTATATATAATATATTTGGGCTACCCTATAAAATATCTGAGCTGACAAATGTAGAACTGGCATTGAATAGCTAACCTAAACTGATTTTCACTATACATAGATGGGTTTGCATCATAACATATGATGCATATACTTATAAAAAGCGTGCACATGGATTTAATCCATATACACATAAACAGAGAGCATTATTATGACTACACGTCATGACGGACAAAAATACAGTTAACAATACAATGCGTATGATTAATGTGTAACAATTTACACATCATTTGACAACGCATATTTGTACTGCGTGATCAAGTAATGCGTAAATATAACCACGCATTACTACGCGCAATTATTCACGCGTCATTTGAAAAACGTGTAATTATAATAACGCGTTCTGTGAGTCATACAGCGATGGACCCCTGTTGGTTCTTGGTATCTCAAGGAGTATTATTGCTGGAAAAAGCCACTATGTGCTTATGTGTCCAAATAATTTAGTTTCCCAAAAACTTACAAAGAATAGAACATCACGATTTTTCTGGTGCAGATTGTTTAATAACTGTTCAAAATTACTATTAAACAGCCGAAACTACAACTATGATTATTATTAACGGAAAATAATGTTAACGATTGATAGCGGTTTCTAGACAAGTTGAATGTCTTCAGTGTCATGCAGTATCTTGAAATTTGAAGCATTAATTTCAGATTATCGTTTTAATTACATCAATCTCATAATACTGAACATGAGGATAATATTTGCAGGAAGATAAGTAGAATGTGCAAAATCTAATGGATTATAACTGGATATTGACTCCGATTTGTGTGATTTTGTAGTTGGTCATCTCCTCTGACATGACAAGTCATGATGATGTTCATGCACCAAGGAGATGTGAATTGCATTCCCCTCAGATCTGACACCTCATGCGCCTAGGGGAGTGAAGCTGAAAGTGCTTGTGAATTGGTCGATGGCCATCTCCTCGGACCTGACACCTCATGCGCCTAGGAGATGTGTAATGCATTCCCCTCGGACCTGACACCTCATGCGCCTAGGGGAGTGAAGCTGAAAAAGTGCCTGTGAATTGGTCGATGGCCATCTCCTCGGACCTGACACCTCATGCGCCTAGGGGAGTGAAGCTGAAAAAGTGCCTGTGAATTGGTCGATGGCCATCTCCTCGGACCTGACACCTCATGCGCCTAGGAGATGTGATGCTGGTAAAACAGAGTTAATATCCAGGTCATCTGCTGTTGCTGACTTAGGCAGCAATGACCTGCAGTCAAATTATTTTCAAAATATTCAACAGCTTATCTGTATAGTCCCCTTGAAATTTAGTCTGGGAAATTATGTTTTAAGGCGTTAAAATCAATTCCAATGTGCATACAAAGTGGGCAGAATTTAGCTACGAATTTGGCAAGGCATATAGCTAGAAATGGATCCGTGAATTAACAACATCATCTAGATCATCTGGTCAGGAATTGCTATTTGGCATCACCTAATGAGCATAACCACGATTATCCCAATTTCTTCCCCCCTGATAAGAACATATATATGCCCAAAATATATTATGCCAAGACAAAAAGAGCAGCCCTACCAATCCTGGTATACCGTACCATACTAGAAGGGAATACGTGGTCATCGGGAAAGGTTAATGCAATCACTCCACAACCACCGACCCCACCTCAACCATTTTTTAAATGAAGAGAGCGGAGTATTGTCTTAAAATAAGGTCAAGAATAATAAGTAATATCACGGTGGTACATGTTCACAGTAGTTGTAATAAATATAATAAATAAATAGCCTTGACAATAATTCTTGAATGTTCAGCACATGAAATTGATGAAATTAGACAAGTGTAGATTCGCTCACTACATAGGGAACGCTGAAAGCAATCAACCGACATCAGAAAAATTGATGGATTTCTTGAGACTGATCGTAATTGTTACAGTTACAGATTGCAATGGGGCTATATCCTTATTATCACCCCTCATGGAAAGTGGTAACTCGCATTTATTTCTTTTATTTAATATTACCGCTTTCTTCGTATGGCGAAAAATACCACCCCGTTATAGCCTTACTTATTAAAATGTTGTAGACATTGAAAACATAGATAATTTAAAATTGCAGTGTTTTAACCAGATTTCGTGTCAATCCGAAATCCCATAGTAAACCTATGGGAGGGGTTAGAATCAAGACATAGCCTCTAAGCCTGCAATGGCATATAAATATACCACGAAAATAGATATACAACTTGTAGGACTGACGAGTGCCAAATAATTGGAAAATGTCAAAGCAAATACCACGAAAATAGATCAGAAGTTAAAATCAACTTAATTTGATTTAAAATCTTTAAAATATAGTCTTACCTACCAGGAAATGATAAAAATGCGATCTAATTTTCGCAGTTGTCAAAAGTTCAAAATGGACGACAATTTGTGCCATTCGAGTAATACTCGAGTAGCCTACGTCCTTCTCGAGAATTAAGCAACAAAATCGTGAAAAATAATTTTGAAAAAAAAGTTTTTAGATTTAATTTAGGGCCCAAAGTACTCCTGACACCATTTGTAGTAACTTAGCTACATATAAAAGGTTACCCACCCAAAAGAGGTCTCGAATCGGCCCGTGGAACCGGCGGCAGATATGCGCAGTTCAAGTTCCACGGTATGACTGCCGGGCGTCCGCAGAAACGGCGGGAATCAGCTAGCCCGGCAGCGGCGAAACGCGAACTCCGGGATTGCGGGATATCGCCAGCACCACAGCATTATGGCTACGCATCTAACAAAGTGGCCAAAATGAGCACTTTACCAAATACGTAGAGAACGCAATAACATTCCGCGCCAGATCAGCGAACACTTAAAAGACCTTGCTATTCAACAAGCAGACTCCTTACCAGATGAAATCACTGCCAGCGATATCTGTCACAAAATGTTTCAGGGAGCCCCGACCCTGAGAGTTACTGACTACACACCACAACTCACTGTACACAAATCTGAAGGAAACTCTCGAGACTGGCCAGGGAAAAGCAGACGCAATTAGAGAATGGTTCAAATAACAGTTCACTGATCATGATGATGAGCACTGGCACCCGTTCTCAGGTCACGCCAGGCCATTAATAACAGCAATTAAAGCAGCAGAAGTTGAGAAGACACATAAAACTCTGATAAGATGGACGTGCGCACGAAATGATGGCATGAGCAATGAACTGTTCAAATAGGCAAGTGACATTATTTCAAAACCGATCACACACCTAATCAATTTAGCTTTTATGTACCACCTTCCCTTCGATGATGTAGGCCAAGGTACCATTACCCAAGCCCAAGAAGCCACCCCCGCCCCTCCAGCCAACCTGTGGCTAATTGTGCTCCTCAATACTATACAACAAATCCTAGCCAACGGTTACTCTACGCCGCATCCGAGACAAGATCGATGACTTCATCGGGTCATGTCAAAGTTGCTTTAAACGCGGACGCAGCTGCGTAGACAGTGTATGGGCTCACCGCATGCTTGTGGCCGTAGTCATGTCCAAACACTGGGATTTCCAGAAAATGGGCATTAACATGCCATGAGCCTTCAACACAATTAAACGCTCAACGATCCTAGATGTACTCCGACGGGCCAGTTGCAATGAGGATGAGCTGCGACTAGTCAGACTACTACCTGCTGACACCAGGATGAGAGTACGAATAAAGCCAGTGAAATCTGCAGAGTTTGAGATATCATCGGTTCGCCAAATGTATATCACCTGTGATTTTAATCTGTTACCTTGCTGGAAGTGTCGATACTTGGTATGCCGCTAGAGATGGAATATGCCGACGATGTGGACTTCATAGACAAGGAAACGAAACACATTAACGAACTGAATAGCGGCAAGCAATCTTACAATTGAGAAATTCACCCACATATAAACCTATCGACAAAGCTTGAAACTAAGGAAAACGACGATCCACTTCGTGGCGGCGAACCATCGAATAAAAGTAAAATCCTTGTCCGACTGCTTTGCAGTACAGCTGCTATTTGATGCACGGTGCGTCATGGGGGAACATAGCTTTCCACTTATTCGGGAAGCTATGGATTCATATAGATCAAAGATGCCATTGGCAAAAAAGCTACGTTGATACAGCACAAACTGCGTATCCTTGATGCTGTATAACTGTAACAGCTGGGCAGCTCCAAAGGCAGCTGTAGACAAACTTGATGCCTGCCACAGCAAACACCTATGCAACATCACTGGACACCGATGGCCAGACAGCATAATTTCCAAAGACGCATTATACGAGATGTGTAATACATCGCCGCTGTCCGTAGAGGTAGCCCAGAAAATATGGTCGATGATTGCCCATGTGCTAAGGATGCCAGAAGTCACACTCACACGTAGAGCGTTGGAATTCACCCTACTGGGGGGCCAGTGAATATACAGCAATATTCATCATACATGCACAGTACATGGTTGAAATAAGTTAACTTGTTTCCAAAACAAAAACGGAATCGTTTTCGTTAGCAAGAAATGTTATGGTGAACATTTTGAACATACTTGGAATAATATGGTACGTTATTTCCAAGCTGCACTGCACTGCACTGATTACTGGACGAGGTCACAATTTCTCACGTCAACTTGTATTGCCTTATCCTGATATACGATATTGTTCATTGGCCCAACACGATGTCAGTGTAAATTCTTGTCCTTGGCATGAAGTGCATATCAAATTAAAAATGGAATTAATACATCGGTGCAAAGAAACAAAATCTATCAGCCTATTTGTACCGTGGCTGATAAGTGCCATTCATATTTCTTTAATATTCATTTATTAATTTTTTTATTATATTTGCTATATCAATGAATGAGATACACGTCTGTGGTGAGCTATTATCTCAATAGCCATTTGCAATATCCCAGTGTTTATCTGGTGACTATGTCAACATTCGATGTTGCGGTAGCGCGCAGCTCGCCAAGGCCAGATGTATGATAGAGCTGTCCGGCCCGTTGATTAGAAATAATATAAATACAATGTAAATACGGGCAAAGTGCCCCATGTGCTGGATTCCGGATGGGATATATCACATAATACGTTACACGAGGCAATGAAGGAATCCAGTTTTAGCTATGCCCCGCCCATCTTTAGCTAAGCTCCTCTCACACTTCGCCCGTGTTAGGGTCGATCGATACCTGAATTCATTTGACAATTCATTTCCACAAAACTAAACAGATAAGTTGTGGAATATTTTGAAACTAATTTGACTGGGCGCTGTTGCTGCCACAGATATGTTTATTAAATAGCAAAGACATACAATTCGTACAACAATGCTAAATGTAATTCATGACGTAATTGATTATGACGTCAGTAAACACGTAACGTAGTTGATTATGACGTCATGTCATTGACTAAATTGTAAAGTCATACAATTCGTACAACCTATTCAACATGTTCATTAAATAGCAAATACATGCAATTCGTACAACGTGTCGGACTATATAAGACGGACTAAATCGAGTCGTTCATGCTGCAATTAATTATGACGCCCTCCTACGCGTCACGCAGTTGATTATGACGTCATATGATGGATGGATAAACTGGAAAGATCTATTGGACATATACCTATCTCAAGACCACTGGAGAAGTAATTTTGTCTGTCGTGCCCATTAAGTGTGTACGGTGATAGGTATCTCACCTTAAATGTTGCATTTTGTGGCGAAGAATGGTGGTTTGTTTAGAGAAGTGATCTTTGGACCACAGGTCTTATAGAACCACACGATCTTGCCTAAAAACGTATAAGATGTGATGAGTGACGCCATTAGAGGGATGCATTTCTCTATTGTGATTGTCCATAATCCCTGCACTCTTTGACTCTCAATTTCCAGAAATCTATGCAGGTAAGCTGTTGAATATTTTGAAACTAATTTGAATATGGTAGCAACAGCGCCCAGTCAAATTAGTTTCAAACTATTCGACGAAATATTTATTAAATAGTACAGACATACAATTCGTACAACCTGACTATTAAGCGTTTAAGACGGACTAAATCGAGTCATTCATGACGTAAGTGATTATGACTGCAGCAAATGCATACACGTCACGTAATTGATTATGACGTCATATGATTGAATGAGAAACCGGATTCCTCCATTACATTTCTAAAAAAATTCAATGCTTAAACTTACATAGCTATTTAAAGTGTGTGACTAAAACAACACGTTTTCATTCAACCACTAATCGAGATTTGAAAATAGCAGCAATGGATAAAAGGTTGATATGGTTTAATGCAGAAAAATCTTGCAACTTAACACATTTGGAAACATTCTTCACCATTCCCCTGGTTAGTGTTTCTACAACCATGGCGTCAGCCTATACATGGCAATAGCTTTGCAGTTAATAGTTGATAATCAGTTTAAATGTGAGCTTATAGATGCTTGGAACAATGAATTATGCATGAGAAGGTGGCTACACGCTAGAACGGGCTGCGTGATTTAGCTCGCAGGCCTGATGACGAGTCTATGGCGTACCAATCAATAATCAACACGGCAAGTATGCTTTCATTTCCTGAAGGTGATGTCTTGAATACTGACCTCTGCTTAAAGACTACAATACAGCTAAGGATTAAGTTAACATGTTGCGGAAACAAAAACACCATTAGAAATATATGTTAGTTATATAAGTAAGAAATGCTCTGATTAATATTTTGAACATAATGGATAAATCCAGTTTTAGCTATGCCCCGCCCATCTTCAACTAAGCTCCATCCACACTTCATCCGTGCTGTAATCGATATACCCATGAACTCCATTAACTATCAATTTACAGAAAAATAAACAGGCAAGCTTTTGAATATTTTGAAACTAATTTGACTGGTTGCTGTTCCTGCCTATGGCATGGTTATTACATAGTAAAGACATACAATTCGTGCAACAATGCTTGGTCTGTCATCAATTAAGCGTTCGTGACGAACTTAGCTACGTCATTCATGACGTAATTGATTATGACGTCACATTACGCGTCACGTAGTTGATTATGGCTTTATATGATTGATTGATAAACTGGAACCCTCCATTGGATTGGAAGACATTGCTGAATTAGGAAGCTATGTCTTCCAATCCAATTATTTTCAAAATTTTCAAGAGTAGGCATACGTTGTATTTTGTTTTACAAACATGTTCAGTTATTTCTGAGCTGTACTGCGTCCCGTGCTGTGACCATTATTTGATCTTTGCAAGAGATATTTGTACGCTGGGTGACAGAGAATAACGATTAGCCGTAACTAAGGTTAACACTGTTTGCGTTCCGTGAGATATCGCCTATTCCGGAGCAACGTGGAAGAGAATGAAATGAAGGAGGACATTTTGCAGCGGTGTCCTCCCCCAGAAAATGTTGAACCCTGGATGATCTCAGACGGCATCTTCCGCATTCACACTGGCAAATATCGACTTTCAGCTAGCTAAGATATTTTAAATTTTTAATCATTTTCTCATGGAAAACGTCTACACGGTGCTATTATCGAGGAATAGTCCAGCCAATCTAGGCTCAAATAAGCATAACCTAGAACAAATGGACCTTTCCGGTTTGAGCGATGCCCCGCTCATCTCTAGCTAAGCTCCACTCACACCTCGCTCGTGTTGGGATCGATCTATCTCTGAACACCCTGACTATCAATTTCCAAAAAACTACACAGGTAAGCTGTTGAATATTTTGAAACTAATTTGACTGGGTGCTGTTGCTGCCTAAGGCAGCAACAGCGCCCAGCCAAATTAGTTTCAAAATATTCAACAGCGTGTTTATTAAATAGCAAAGGATTACAAAGACATACAATTTGTACAACGTGTCGGACTCTTTGAGATTTGATTAGGTCTATATGGAACCCTTTCTGACGTAATGATTGCGACGTCATCATACACGCGCTGAGCTGATTATGACGTCATACGATGTCAGATGATGGATGGATACTCTGGAAAGGTGAATCGCAACAGAAGCCTTTTTGGCTTTATATGATACTACTGGTCTTCATGTACAATAATGTCAAAAATTCCTAAAAATCCCACCAGGGAAAGGACCTAATTAGCATAATTGAACATGGCCGCCAAATCTTACTTTCGGGCTAAATATCACATTTCTTATTAATTTTAGACACATGCAATGTATTACAAAAAGATAGAATGTGGTGCTAAAGGGTTGATATTTACTAGGAAAAGATGTAGATGTAAGGAAGAACACTTTAGGGAGTCTCGACCCCATGTATAATATAACCAGTTATTAGAGGCTTGACATATGCTTCTTATCCATTTATCATATTTATTTTAGTTTAGAATGCCATATACACATGGGTGAAAATACTGCTATGTTTACGTGAATGATTTTCTGCCTCACGGAACATTACAGTGACTTTGTAGGTTAATTTTAGTTCCTATAACATTTGTTCCCGGATGATTTAAACAAAATCTTTCCAAAGTAAAACTTGATAAAAGCTTAGTGTGTGCCAGTTTATTACATCTGGCGACCACAAAGACATGTCCGAGGCAAGGAAAGCACAAGATCATAAGGATAGTCTGAACATTTAAGAATATTTTCAAGACTATTGTCCCTTTCTGCCAAATGACGAATTGCCGCTCGTAATCAACACAAGGCAAGGTAAGTTGGGAATGCCATACTGACGAAAATGGAAGGACAGGATGTCTTCGAGTTTTCATTAAGACAAAAAGACCAAGTGATATGTATGGGACAATATGTGGTGTCTGTTGATGATGAGAAGTTCGCCTGATCGTGGCAAATAACAGTGATTGTAATCTAGACACAGCTTTGAAGCATGAAGTATAAGCATATCCGCCATCTCTGTTTGATGAACATGGTCATCTACGAGAAGGCAACAAGCCGCAGTTGGCAGATGCCTTGGAATCTGCAATTTCTACTAAGAACAAGACTGCAAGCCAGTAAATGGCGCCATAATACGCGGGGTTTTTTTAGGGGAATAATTGATTCACAGATTTCAGTGGAAGAAAAGTGTCAGATTTGGTGACATTGATACGATGTACGTGGCCTATGTAAAGAAATACAACAACCCATCTGTTGTGCTTGACGGATATATGTCTGGGCTATCAATCAAGGATATGACTCTGAGACGGTCAACAGGAGCAGTGGGACCAAAGGTGCTATTCTCAAACAACATAAAACTTAAGGCCAAGAAGGATCATTACTTGGCGAACTCGGCCAATAAACAGATCTTCATTAATGCCTTGTGCGAAAAACTCAAAGAAAGTAATGTTGGAAGTTTGAATGCTGTCGATGATGCAGGTGATCTAATAGCATTGACAGGGTTTGAGTGTGCCAAATCGGGTACAACCGACATTATTAGGGAAGATACAAACATAATAGTATTGCTGTGCCCCTTTGCAAAACCTGGCCTCCACAGTCTAATTTACAAATCGGATAAGCCAAAGAAACAAGCCAGGACAGGCAGATGCAACGTTAGGGACATCAATTTCATTCGAGCAGAAATTGGCGATGATTTTGCCCACTGTCTAACTTTAATTCATGCTTTAGGCTGGTGTGTTACAACATCACGTGTATTTGCATGAAATAGGGAACGGTGTTCCTCTTAGAAAGGTAGGGACCAAGGCATCCTTCAAGAAGCAAGCAGAAGACTTTTGCAACGCTTCTACGAAGGAGGACATTCAGCAGGATGGTGAAAAGTTACTGGTGTACTTGTATGGCGGCAATGAGAATAATATTTTGGATAATCTGAGGCTTCGAAAATTTCGGATAAAACTGGCAACAGTGTTTTATCTCTGCGCATTCAAAATTTGCCACGAACGTCTGATGCTGCCATGTATCATAGTTTTCGGGTTTTCCACTTGGTCAAGTTGTGGACAGGAGAGCGTGGGAATGTAATCCAGAAGATTTCGCATGCCCTTGTCATTAGCGGAAACTTGTTCCCAGAACTAAGAATAGTCTACCAGCTCCTGATTGCATTCTGAAAATTATTCGATGTCAGTGCCGAGGCGTCTGTGCGACTGTTAGATACAGCTACCGAAAGGATCGCTTACATTGTACAGATGCCTGTAGTGACTGCGGGGATGGCAACTGCATCAACGTTCCAAGCTTTATACCAGATTTTGCAGAATTTGATGACATTGACATTGACATTGACATTGGTTTCGTATAAATATTAGTGGGACTTTACCCTTCATGCAAAGAAAAGTAATGGAACTAGTGTTTGCATATCAGAAACCATGAAGAAATTTATTATATTGATTTGTCAAACGTAAAACTTGGATTGAATTTGGTTGAATGGTAAAAAGTGGCCTTTGATGCCATAATGACGTCATCATGAGCCGTGATGACATATACACATATGTTAATAACATGAAATATCAACTCTTTGGTATGCCTTTTATGTCTGTAGTTAATACATTGTATGGGTCTAAAACCAACGATAAGTGAGATATTCAGCTTAGTACTATATACATTTCGGCGGACATTCTAAATTATGTTAATTAGGTCCTTTCCTGGAGTTGGATTTCTGGGGATTTTTTATATTCTTGTGCCTGAGGACTGGTAAAAATCTGTGAAATAACGAAATATTCTGTTGCACTTCGTTCTAGGTCTATTCTTATATTGACTCTACTAGAAAATACATGTATGCCTACATACATAACCGCAACACGTGAGCCGTGGTCCGCTCCACACACTAACGCCATCCAAATATCAAAACAGTTACCTTTCAGTATGGTATTTCCATAGTGTTACCAAAAATAAATCTGGAGCTTGTGAGTCTGGTGGGTACGGTGCTAGGTAAAATATCAGTGCTGGGAAAATACAATTATTTGATGACAGATCCGAAGTTTGCTGGTGTTCGTCTTGTATCATCCGTAATGCACATGATACAATTTTAGGAATCATGAACTCCCAGAATGTCGAGCCATATTAACTTCAGATAATGGATAAATCGGATCTGTGACTCAAGTATTGACGTCATTATCAATTATATTACATCTAGGTTGACATTACAATTATAATTGACAGACAATACTCCATCATGAAGATGGAATAGTTCATCAGGTGTACGAATTGTATGTCTTTCATGGGTTTACTATTTAATAAACATTCCGTTAAATATTTTGAATCTATATGGACTGGGTGCTGTTACTACCATTCAAAATATTCAACAGCTTACCTGTATAGTAACCTTGATATTAGGATTCTAGGAATTCAGTGTTCAATCGATCTAAACACGGGGGAAAGTATGGGCATTAAATGGATCCCCCTATGTCCCATGAAAAACAGATCTCTCTCTCTCTCTCTCTCCCTCCCTCCCTCCCTCCCGCCCCCCTCTCTCTCTCTCTCTCTCTCTCTCTCTCTCTCTCTCTCTCTCTCGCCTTTTCTATTTTTTCGGAGAAATATCCACGTTGCACGCCATGAAGATAATGAGACCATGCTAAACAGCTGGCGTCATAGAAATATCGCCAATGAAGATATATGACAAGATGTAGCCTCGCTATTTAGTCCCTACCCACAATTAAATAATGTGCTTAATAGAAGAATATACAATTGTATTTTAAGCGGGCGAAATAGCGTGTTGTCAAATTCATCAGAACTGGCAGATAAACTGTGTCTGAAAACGAACAGTAAAAGTTATAGACCCTTCGTCTAATCCCACCCCCAACAAAATCTATCGTGAAACAACTCATTTTCAAGAATATGTCAACATGTTTAATAGCATATGAAGAAATATTTCCGTACATCGGCATAGCTAATTGGTAATGACATGGTTAAATATTTGTAACGTTTAACAAGTAGGCCTACAGATCGCCATTACATCTTTTCTACAACGTGTACCTTAGCTCATCCATTTCTTATGCTGGAGTAGCAGCGTTCATCTATATATGGAATACATGCTATTCATTACACGAGGAGATAACACAATGTAGTACATTCTACGTACCTGAATATCAACTATCTTGTTCTCCAAACAATAGTGATCACAGGAATGGTTGCTACGTGAGGCGTGTGATTATCTACTAATTAACAACACCTGGCCCCCAGTATAGTAACCAATCCGTATTTTCTCAGAAATAGATATAAACAACACGACTAAGGAGAGCGTCGCTTCTTCAAACCCCATACAGATAGTACGTATTTGATTTCAGATACAGCCGGAGATGTTCATAATGAACGCCGAACAATTTGTTGCTATTGTGTACAAAACATGGTAATTGAAATTTTCATATAAAAAAAGAAAAAACTTATTAAAATTTATCACTGGCATGACTGGCTTGATAACGGAGCAAATATAATAATAATAATAATAATAATAATAATAATAATAATAATAATAATAATAATAATAATAATAAAAATAATCTTCTTTTGGTCTGCAAATGGACATTTTCTACGAGAACAATGCAATGTTCTTTTTTTATTATCAAATTTGAGGATAAAATGGTTAAGGGTATTGATCTAAGCCCAAGACAAAGGCAAAGAGCCACGATAAAGTCGAGCAACTCGCCAATCTGCTGTCGCAAATGCAATGAGAGAGTGCAGACCCTCGCCATCCCGTGTTTGTCACATTGTAAAAGGTTAAGATTTTCGGATTTTCGGGATTTTTTCGGATCACATGCACAGTTGTGTAATCCTAGTGTATGGTCACATCTATTCTTTTGCTAATGCCTGGCATCCAAGCTAGATAAATACCTAATAGTTTGGGGGAAAATATGCGGGTGGATGTCACACTCGATTTACAAGGTCATGAAGGTGAAAACAAGGTCAAAATGAATTGTTCGATTTTCATCGTTTAACCCATCATGTCTCAACAGCGCCTCAAAGCGCTCAAAATGCTACCCATATTAATTAACCATTTAATGGTCAAGATTGTTTCCAAGAAAATTTTAATTTTCACCCTAAAATTTTCTACAACCGGATATTCCTTATGGCCACTACAGGTGCCATTTTTGACGGGCCACACGATTCATGGATTAATAGTCAAGAAAATCGAAAATTCAGCCTAGCCAGTGTCTATATGTAGGCCAAGAGTGTTATATTTTTGAAAATTTACCACTGGAATGACTGGCTCGGTTACCGAGCCAGTCATTCCAGTGGTAAATTTTCAAAGATAGGACACTCTTGGCCTACAAATGGACGTTTCTCAACACACATTATAGGCCTTTTGGCAAGTTTGACAATTAAAAGGTTATCTTACCACAAGAGTGGTTAAACCACATTTACATAAAACATAAATGTAAATATCATTTAATGCACCAAGCATCTGTAAATAACAGGTAACCATGTTAAATTATATATAAAAATTATCTTTTCCAGAGACATAGTAGCTTAATTTGGAATCATGCTACTACTGTACAGGTATTAGAATATATATGCACATAGCGTCTGAAACATATATACAATATGTGCACGAGTCTATTAGCCAACTGGGTTGCACCAGCCGATCACTTCACATTCACATGCATAAGTACATTAAATGTTCTTTTTGAAGCAAGCGCATCAGGCTGTCCTCCACTTTGATTTACATCCACAGGTCACAAGATCTAGACTGGCATCTGGAATAGGGACGAATGTTGTCTACACATCCTTAAGGCAACCTGACTCCTTCTTCCAGGATGAAGTTTGAATGGGTAATGCTATAACTAAATTTTCCGAGTCTGCCTGGAACACGATTTTCACCTGGTGGTTGGCGCAATCGGTGTGAAGTTCCAAGGCATCCGTTACTGGGGGTAACATTCCACGAGACATTTTGGCATTACCAAAGAGTTGAAGCTTGGCCAAATCTACATGTTGCTGCTCGGGTATACGATACAGGTACCACACAAATCATTCAGTTGGGGCGCGTTTTCTGTCACGACCAATTCCATTGATAAGGTGTGGTTGCTTCTGAAAGGACTTCAAAGAGGACTTTTCCCATTGCCACTAAATGATGATGTTGTATCACACCCAGCACTCTTTTGTATCTTTCACTGACTGCCTCACATAACTGGGGTCAAGTTCGGCTCGCTAACTATAGTCAGTTTGCTGGTTTACTGATCATGCGCAGTTGCTATGCCCAGTCGAACTTGATCGTAGTCGACTATAGTTCGTTGGTACCAGGTTCCCTATTGAATTACTATTGCGGAAAATTTGGAGCCGGGTACCAGTCTCCATTAACCCTTTCTAGCGTCTGTTTTGATGACCTACGAAAATGGGTTATTTTTGTTCGCTAAGACGTCAAAAAGCGTCCGTATGGCATAACGTGGGAAGGAATATGGGCTTGGAAACATTGACATAATTTCATCAAACCTAAGTTATTTAGTTAAATATTTACACTTTGATATGCATTTATTCGTGGCAAGCGATCGGTGTCCGCCATTTTGAAATTTACGCAAATATCGCACTAACCATCTGAACCGAGGTCGGGTGCTCGGTTGACTATAGTTGACTAGCTAGTTAACTATTTGAAGTTCGACTGGTACTCTAGTTAGTCGAACTTGACCTGGAGTATCAGTCTGGTGTCTGGCTCTTCACGGTTACCGTGCAGTCTGACATCATCTCTCCTTGTTGACCTCACATCGCTAACATGTGAGAATCCACATCTTGTTACCAGCTCGTATTATTCTGTCATGTCTTTACCCGTTTTCACGATGAATTCAGATAAGAACTGACAAAGGTTAGCGTTGTTCGCATCTAAAGCAAAGGACTAGCTTCAAAGCATGATGATCCTCGATGAGCTTGTGAATTGGATACTTATATCCTATTTGTTTTAACCGGGCCATTAGCCTGTTGGAGTCCTCCGCAATGTAGCTATCAAACAGCACATCAACTCTTGTTGCCAGATCTCCAAAGTGACGTCTCACTGTTTGCATGAGCACATCAACATATGAACCAAATGTATGGCACCCATGAGGCTTTCAAGAGCTTTGGTGAGTGCATTACCATCAATCACCACACGTATCTTCCTGTCAGCTTCTGGAACTTTCGAGCGTGTATGAAGCCCACCTATCAAGATGCTGATGAGATGTGACTTGGGTGTCGAGTTCATCTCAGCTCCATGTGTGTCCAGAGACAGTGGAATTGGGGATAGTTGATGCTGCAGGATATTCAACATTTCCATTGTTTGCAATCGCTGCAATAACTTCCGATCAGCTTTGATCATATTCTGTACATTTTGTTTTGTAGACACAGTTGCTTTGTACAGATCAGTAAATGTCTTGACTGATGCTTTGTCAGTGTTTCATGAAATTCTACACTTTCTTCTATCGGTCGTTGCCCCACATTGGCGATGAGCGTGACGCTTTCCTCTCCCTTCAGCTGTTCAGAGATCACGGATCACATCACTTGGTGCAATGTCCGAGGTTGCCAAAAACTTCGTTAGTTCAAAAGCCAGTATGTCAATTGTCTCTTCAAATGATGTCAATGTTTACTCTGAATACACCAAATCTTGTAAGCTGCGTGACACGCCTCTTCATATCATCTCTAGTACGCTTTATCTGTGATGGAAGACTATCAGAGTGGGTGAAGGTGGTCACTTCCTAGTCATATTACAGGATTTAGAGGGATCTTATGATTCGAGAATGTTCAGACGATATTGTGCAAAACTTGTCTCTGGCTTGCTCGGCCCCTGTAATACGGATTCATGCCATTATGCATCTTGCCACAGGCAGACCCGAAAGCCATATAGAATTATACCATTACGCATCCACACTACAGACTGGAAGAAGGAGTCTTAAAGTTGCCTTAGAACTGTCTGGACAACTCTTCTCTCTATTCCAGATGCCGGTCTTGAGATTGTGATCTGTGGATGTAAATCAAAATGCAGGGCAGCTCGATGCATTTGATTAAAAAGTACGTTAAATGCACTTAAGCATGTGTATGTGAAACGACCAACTGCTGAAACCCAGCTGGCCAATAGACACACATGTGCATATGGCATATATTTTCAGACACTATTTACCTGTATACTGTAATAACTGTGCAGTGATACAATAACTACAGTACTGTTTTTGGTAAAACATACGTTTTGTTACATTATGCCAAAAAATCAGAGAATATGTCCTTCCGCAAACCAAGAGAAGACTATTCTTGAAGATTTACCCCTGGAATGACTGCCTCGGTTATCGAGCCAGTCATTCCAGTGATAAATTTTCAAAAAATCGTCTTCTCTTGGTCTGCAAATGGACATTTCTAAAGACCCTTGCAGAAGCCATTTTGGCTGATAAGAGGGTTAAAGGGTTAAATAATATTTAATTAAAGTTTTATCTACCTATGTCTTGTACATATGGTATAAAGCATGAACATCGCACAATTGTCATAATAACATTGTGTTGACCTTTGTGACCTAAATGGCATTTAAATTCAAAATCGAAGGGGGTATCCACACACATATTTTCGTTAATCCGACGAGGATGGATCTAGCATGGATGTAAGCCAAAACTGCCCTTACGGATTCTCTACAGCTCTTTGCCATGTCTGACTGGTGTACTACAGTGTGTAGTTCAGATCGACCGGGCGGGTACCGACCGTACCAGCCAAGCTGGGTACGCGCCGCCCGTCCTGGACTCGTTCCCTGAACACGCCCCCATTGGTAGAGCCATAAGCGTATATGAGCCTACGAGAGAGATCGCGTTGTAAAAATGACCGTTAAAGCACATAGTGCGCATGTGCACGCTTAGATGCTATTTTGACAGAGCACGTGGTTTACGTCCAGGATGGGATGACGCTTTTAGTGTACCGAGATGGTACCATGTAATCTTTCTTAATTACTTGTTCCCGGGGAATCTACGGGCTTTTTAGATCTGTAAACCATTTCAAAATCGGTTAAGAAATGGCTGAGTTATCCACGGAAAACACCTTTTGATTATCTTCAAAATATTGCCGTGACGTCATAACCACGTGGACGCAGAACTTCTAGAATGTTCTAGAACATTCGACAGCGTTATTATCAGCTACGCGCTGATTGGCTGTTGCTCGAACGATGATTGGTTTGAGCCTGCGCCTGTGACGTCACGAGTAGCATAAAAGGAGACGCGATCCAGAGATCGAGAGCATCCTCGGCCAGGGGCCGAATAGGTTGGACCTGTACCAGCTACTATCGACAAGGCACAGATCACTTCGCTTTCTGTCAGTTTTTCTCCCGTAGCTAGCAGTATCCAACCCACCGCACTAAATCAATTTTGTAAATCCCCTTACTTGCGGGAGCAATTTGGAACTTTCTAGTTATTGTTCACGAATATCAAGAGCTACTTCGGAATACGAACTTGCGGTGAGGCCTTTATGGCCTGAATATGTGATTCTACAGATGTAGAGGCGGCGATGTTCTTTGGTGGATGACTCGCCGGATCTGCCGGCCATGCCACAAAGTGGTATTTTAACCGTCTCTGCACTGATGTCGTGCAGGTTCTTCTAACTTTCGACCGCAGCAAGTAAACTTTGCCCGGTACGTCTTCAGAGCTGGCTGATGTACCCAGCACCGTTAAGCTTTGTTTTGTATCTTCATCTGCATCTAACAACCCCCGCTTGTGATCGGGTTGTTATCAACTTCCATCCATACCATCGGTGTATGGGAACTTTCTTCACAGCAGTAATGTTATTGTATCTCTTTTCTATATTGTGCTTACAGTCCTGAGTTCGATCCGCTCCCGTCATGAGCTGTTTGCGGAAATCCTGTTTGCGGGAACCAACCAGCGGGAACATTCCAGCTTCCTGAGAATGAATCAACTCATGTCAAACTAAGAATGACATATCAATTTCAGTAACACGATAGCCCAACTTAAGAATGGCTACCGATTATTCAAGTAACTATACGTAACATTTTAATTATTCAGTTAAATGTATTCTTCTAATTATATCGTACCCGTATAAACGGTCCCGCTGACTAAAAGGTACCGTAACGGTCTTAGGACTGCTAGTTATAATTTCTGTATATGTTTATAGTTATTCTCATTTTCTGTACGGTGTTTTCACTAACCGCACCATGGTAGGTTCGCTAACCTATACTAAAGATATATAATTCTGATAATTTTTCTTACACTCTATTGATTGTTCCGGTTAGTTTATATATATATGGCCAGTGGCCATCAGTTCATATGTTTTGTTTAGTTGTAGAAAATACATAGGACTGCAGTGCACGTAGAAAACACTATACAGCAACACTTATAGATGCAGCACTTTCTCCCGCCACCAACAATTTTTCACCGAGGTCACTGTCTGTGCTATAACTCTGTTTAGCCCAGCATGCTACCGACTAAAACCTTTTCTATTCAGCTCGATAGGATAGGTTTAATATGACTGGAGATAATTTCTTTGTTAGGAAATCTGTAGCATACTCCTCTCTTCCGGTAGTTGCGATAATTTAGACCCGCACTCCGGCAAGATTCATAACTCTAAGATATTGTCTCTTTTCATGCTCCACTCAGCCTTGTGGCTTCTTAATTGTTTGGATGTCCTTATCCGAACCATGGGCTGATGCGTCGCTGGGAAACTGTTTGGGTTTCCGAGTGGTGATGGCCAAGGTGTGGTATCACATACATTCCCTCCATATCTTCGGATACTTAGTAGTTAGCACTTTTGCCAATGTAGGAAAGCACTGCGAAAACATATCTTAATTATTATTTTATTTGCTGAACAATCCTCCCGCACCGCAGTGCAAAACTGGGCAACTTGTATTTAAACCTAACGACATGTTAAACGGTTAGTTCCATAGGACCAGGTGAGGGGCGAGATGTGCATCCCTACCGAATTCCGTAAAATTGTCTGGGCGTGATATTTAGATCTGCCACGCCCTCACGGGAATGACATTTACGGTGGGTATTCATCTCTCTTACCCCCACCATAACGATAGATCAGTTGCCTAAAATGTTTTTGTGAAAAGTAACCAGTGTCTTGTGACGTTTTATGTGGTTATGGAGCGAGATGTCCGGATTCTTATCCAGTTCGGAGATCTTACTAGGTAACATGTATGAGCGCTGTCTTCAGTATTGATGTCTTAGGGAATCCGTTCTCAATGACAGCCGTGTCTAACAGCTAGGTAGTCGTCCTCCATTTGCGGCCTAAAATAGTTCTTGTCTCTAAAAACTAAAAGCTAGTTAAGCAGAGCAGAAGGCCCGCATAAATAAAGCGGCAACTACTAATTCAGCATACTAGGAATTACATAAGACGGTGATGGGGGAATCCTTCGGGAATCGTTAATCCCGTCTTCACGTAAAACAGCACACAACCTTATAGTCATAATCTCACTAGGTATGGTCTTTTCTTTTTCAAACATTTTGGTTAAATATTAGAGTGGACCCATTTTGCCCACTACTCTTTTCCTGCTTTAAGCAGTGGCGACACCTTCCCGAGACAGAGGCCCATGCGAGGCACTTGCCTCTCGCAAGGATTCAGCACGATGGTCCACGCAAGGATAATACTCCTCACCCAAACTAGCACTAGGAGTAGTGCCCGCGTGAGGAACATAATTTTTCGTCATTACAGAGATAATCTTCTTTCCTTTCAGCTTAGAGGTATAATAACTTATATTAAGTTAATTAGTTAAGTCTCGTGTACGGGAGCCTCCCTTGTGGGGATACCTCTGCGGACCTACGAGTCTATGTGGTACTTCCGGGAGCTCCACGTTTAAAAGTTCATCTGGCTGTCGCTATGTCTTGTATTTTCATATGCTCCTCATTTTATCCAGTATACTCAACAGTCTGTTTGCTATGGACAGGCATACTGGTGACACAAACTCTTGGGATGAGACCATTTTATTTAATGTTCATGACGATGGTCGCACGGCCCCACCGGAACGATTGAGTTCCGCCGGCCTTAGTAGTGGGTCTTTGTTACCCATAGGGTAGTATCGAACAGGATCCGTCACCCCAAGACCGGAAGCTAACCTGCGTCATCATTCGTCATGCACTTGCGGCACGACGAGTCGACATCATACACCTGAGCGGCCCAACACTACCCCATGAGCTACAATTGGTGCCTGATGTGAGGCTCGAAGAACATCATTAATAACACGCAGCGAACTCACGCCCACACCATATAGTGAGCTCAGTTCTATACCATCTCAATTTAGCGACGACTCCCTCGATCAAGAGGTAGCGTCATACGATGGATTTACAGCTCACATGCTCACTGACTATGCCAGAAATTCTGCGGAATCAACAACACCGCAATATAACCTGTTTTCGCCTGTCAGTGACGGAACCTTTCGGGATGCCTCACAGGTGAGAACAGAATTTAGAACTATATTGGACGTCGGCGACAGGCTACCACCATCAGGGCCGAATCGTGGACGACCCCGACAAAGACCAGAGGCATGTAAATAATCCTTCAGACTATTATCATTTGTCCATGACATCCAAGGAGACCATATGGCCAGGTGACAATCCACATTACAGAAATCCTCCCGCACTGCCCCCTTCTAGTGCAACGCTGTACTCAAGGGGGACACCGTGGCATTATCGGGAGGAATCAGGACCACCGTTTCGCCGGTACATCAGTCACGCCACCCATCACGACCATCAGCCGACTGCACCACCACCATATGAGGAACATCAGTCCTCACCTCGGGGAGAACGTCAGTGTAATCTTCACAACATTCCATCTCCCGTCCATAGACCAATGCCGGTCTATGGCTCTACAACAGGGCAGGACTCATTAAATTGGAGTATGCGTGTTCTCGCTCCTCGGCATCGCCATCGACAGGAAACACCAACACCACCACCACCACCTGCACAATGACCAGCTTCACAATACTCGTCAGTCTCTCAGGTACCCACACCACCCGGATTTCAGCCACTTCATTCTTCCCGCGGTCTTGAGTCATTCTCCCTCCCGAATTTAGTGGGGAGAATGACTGGATCAATTAAAAAATCCAGTTCGAGATAATAAGTCGGACTAACCATTGGAACGATCAGCAAATGGGTGAATATCTTGCCGCAAAGCTTTCCGGAAAAGCCCTTCAAGTTCTTGCGGATCTTGGGACTGACTACACCCCCACCTACACTCAATTGAAATGAGCATTAATGGGGCGATTTGGCGACACAGCTCTCGGAGAAACCAGTTGTCTTCAACTCAAGAATCTCCGATGACGCGCGGGAGAAACTCTTCCGGATTTAGCTAGCAGAATCAGAAGGCTAGTCACCTGCGCATATCCGAGCACCAACACGGAATGTGTAATCCATCTGCATCTTGACAATTTCATGGATGCATTGAGTAGTGGACCCGCCCTGAAAGAAAATTTATTTCTAGGCGACCATGGTAGTTTGGCCCAATTAACGGTAATCGTGGTCCGTATAGTAAACTTTCTCGAGCGGGAAAAGAGTAGCCGACACCAACTCCATCCTATCAACGAGATAGAGGGTGCAGCTATCGCCACGCCCACTAATGCTCCCCTCAGTTCATCAACACCAACCACACAGACATCACCACCACCAGCTATGCAGAATTCCAATCAGAATCAAGCACCTGAGGGAAGGGGGCGTGCCCATAGAGGAAGCTATAATTGGGCCACCAGGTGCAGGAACCAGCGCAACAACAACGGCAACATAAAAGAATGTATAGATGAGATCAATAAACAGATCTCCACACTAACTAATTTAGTCACGACACTCTACACCAATCTCACCCCACTCATTTTAGGACAACAAACACCACCAGCACCGCACTGCTACCAAACACCTGTTTCGGATGCGGTCAGCCAGGCCATTGGAGGGAGCGGTGTCCTAACCGACCTCCTTCTACAATGCCTGCCCCTGATCACAGCACACTGCAACCAGAGAAGCCAACACCAAGAGAGGGATAGGCTCCTCGAAGGGTGTTGGCAACAGGCGGCAGTGGGTCCGCGAGGGTCCGGGGACACGTAAAAGAAACAATCTCTTATAGTGCAGAGGAGATACTGAAGGCCTCCGTGTCTAATGAAGGATGAATTAACATCCTACTGTGGTACCGTCTAGTCGGCGCATTGTTCGGGCTGCTGAGATATTTGGTTCATCCGATTTCAGTAAGTGGACATGTGTGATAGGAGGTGACAAACATCACCCAGGGCAAACCAAGTCTCTGTATTAAAGGAGCCGGGTAATCAGAGATGCCCTACAGGCAAGGCCGGGGAAAACGGTCAAAGTTCGTTTTCTGTTGGCAGATAGGTATGGATCAGACCATCGGTTGCCCCTGAGCATGAGCTCAGATGGTGATCGCTATCAACTGGGTCACCGGCCGGTCGTCTTGACCATGCCAGTTCATCTGTGTGATCAAGATGGCTCAATGTACAGTCGGGCCATGGCAAGCATTCGTATTGCGAGTCTTGCCTCCTGTGATCAGAGGTCATGAAAAGTTATTCTTTGGGAAGCAGGAGGGTATGTGTGTGAGACGCTGTAACCTATCACTTGCCGAATGGGTGGGGCAGTCTGGCGCCCGGGTACCCGTGGGGTGGATTGTCCGTCTAGTACGATCTGCGCAGGGCCTCTTAGCTAAAATGACGTCATCGTACGATCTACGCGAGGGCCTTAGCCGCGGTGCATCTGGTGGACATTGCCTTCATGATATGGCCTATGCGCGGCTACGGCCACTTGCGAAGATGACCCTATTGGCGCCCAGTACTGTGTTTGCTTGGCTCGGAAGTCGTCAGTGTGCATCTTGACACTTTCCCGGATTATGGTCCCATAACTTGGACAGGTCTTTATCTCAGGCATATACGGAGAGGTACCTAGCTTAGGCTGCATCCTGTGTGGGGGAACTGGGCGTCCATCCATCGTGGCGGGGACAGCGAACCACACCGGGAAGGCCAAAGCGTACAAGTGTCAACTACGCTAACAACCGCCGCTGCCTTACGGACAGATATTTTAGAACCGGCAGTAACCGTGAGAGACATTATAGACGCTCATATTTCCGCCACCATCGGTTCAGACATTTCCGACAGTGCCAGTAATAGTGAACGCATCTCAGCAATGATAGTGCATCCACCGCGACCAACCACCATCAGTCGAGCGGGACCCAGACTCAGTGGGGAAATTTCGCAGCAGAGGTGTGATCATTTGTGATACAGCAGAAACATCAGTGGTGCGATTCATGGAAGCGTATTAATTATTACTTTATTTTTGAAATACTTTTCTTTTTATTATATATGTTAGATCAATTGAATCCCGTCCCTTAGATGACTACGGTTATCCAACACAGCCGCGCACTTTAGTGCCCAGCTGTGTCCCACACAAAATGAGCACTGCGGACTCCGGTGTTGTAAGAACGTCGGGTGCGACGTAAAGAATACAACATCCTGCAGTGCAATAATGTCATAATCCCATCATGCAGTCTCAGCTATGCTGGGGCTGCCTGATAAACTAACTTTTGAGTTATTATTATTATGTTCTATTTTTCATATTAATTTTCTTCCTGTCTTAGATGTCAGGATGGCTATGGGGTCAGCGAGAGCTGCCCGTTGTAGACCCGCTATAACGGGCCGCAAATATATTTTTAATCAGAGATACGTTTTGCGTACCCCTTTATTTACCTGGGGTGCGCAAGTAATTCGGAAGTAATTTACTAAATACCCCGTAAGGGTATGTTACATGGATCTTATAATTTATGTATACATATATATATTATATTATTATATATTTAAACTTAAATTGTGGTACATTGGAGCTTGGGTGTTCTCTGCGGAGATAATGATTATCCGCAACCAAAGAGAACACCCATGCGAGCTATTGTTTAGGATCATTTAGTAAATAAAGTTGCAGCACGCACCAAAATATTAAAACAAAAAAAAGAAGAAAAAATTGAAAACTAAGAGTATGTCTCCCCACTCCTCTTTGGCACCTATATGTGCTCTGTCTCTTGAATACGCGTCTATTGCGTCACTACTCCTCTCTGGCCACATGCCTACTCAGGAAGTCTATAATTCCCACCTAACGTACGTCCGTGTGTCGATCCTCAATGCGCGATCCTTTGCCATGGATGTCAAACTAGGAGGGGGACTAAGTCCGTTAAAGCGCATAGTGCGCATGCGCACGCTTAGATGCTATTTTGACAGAGCACGTAGTTTACGACCTGGATGGGATGATGCTTTTAGTGCACCGAGATGGTACCATGTAATCGTTCTTAATTACTTGTTCCCGCCGAATCCGGCATTAATCAAGACCAGAATTCGACGGGCCTTTTAAATCTGTAAACCATTTCAAAATCGGTTAAGAAATAGCTGAGTTATCCACGGAAAACCCCTTTTGATTATCTTCAAAATATTGCTGTGACGTCATAACCACGTGGACGCAGAACTTCTAGAATGTTCTAGAACATTCGACAGCGTTATTATCAGCTACGCGCTGATTGGCTGTTGCTCGAACGATGATTGGTTTGAGCCTGCGCCTGTGATGTCACGAGACGCGATCCAGAGATCGAGAGCATCCTCGGCCAGGGGCCGAATAGGTTGGACCTGTACCAGCTACTATCTCTTCGCTTTCTGTCAGTTTTTCTCCTGTAGCTAGCAATATCAAACACACCGCACTAAATCAATTTTGTAACTCCCCTTACTTGCGGGAGCAATTTGGAACTTTCTAGTTATTGTTCCCGAATGTCAAGAGCTACTTCGGAACATGAACTTGCGGTGAGGCCTTTACGGCCTGAATATGTGATTCTGCAGATGAAGAGGCGGCGATGTTCTTTGGTGGATGACTCGCCGGATCTGCCGGCCATGCCAAAAAGTGGTATTTCAACCATCCCCGCACTGATGTTGTGCAGGTTCTTCTAACTTTCGACCGCAGCAAGTAAACTTTGCCCGGTACGTCTTCAGAGCTGGCTGACGTGCCCAGCACCGCTAAGCTTTGTTTTGTATCTTCATCTGCATCTAACAACCCCCGCTTGTGATCGGGTTGTTATCAACTTCCATCCATACCATCAGTGGATGGGAACTTTCTTCACAGCAGTAATGTTATTGTATCTCTTTTCTATATTGGGCTTACAGTCCTGAGTTCGATCCGCTCCCGTCATGAGCTGCTTGCGGAAATCCTGTTTGCGGGAACCAACCTGCGGGAACTTTCCATGCATCAACTCATGTCAAACTAAGAATGACATATCAATCTCAGTAACACGATAGCCCAACTTAAGAATGGCTACCGATTATTCAAGTAACTATACTTAGCATTTTAATTATTCCGTTAAATGTATTCTTTTAATTATATCGTACCCGTATAAATGGTCCCGATGACTATAAGGTCCCCGTAACGGTCTTAGGACTGCTAGTTAAAATTTCTGTATATGTTTATAGTTATTCTCATTTTCTGTACGGTGTTTTCACTAACCGCACCATGGCAGGTTCGCTAACCTATGCTAAAGATATATAATTCTGATAATTTTTCTTACACTGTATTGATTGTTCCGGTTAGTTTATGTATATATATATATATATATATATATATATATATATATATATATATATATATATATATATATATATATATATATATATATATATATATATATATATATATATATATATATATGGCCAGTGGCCATCAGTTCATATGTTTTGTTTAGTTGTAGAAAATACATAGGACTGCAGTGCACGTAGGAAGCACTATACAGCAACACTTATAGATGCAGCACTTTCTCCCGCCACCAACAATTTTTCACTGAGGTCACTGTCCGTGCTATAACTCTGTTTAGCCCGGCATGCTACCGACTAAAACCTTTTCTATTCAGCTCGATAGGATAGGTTTAATATGACTAGAGACAATTTCTTCGTTAGGAAATCTGTAGTATACTCTTCTCTTCCGGTAGTTGCGATAATTTAGCCCCGCACTCCGGCAAGATTCATAACTCTAAGATATTGTCTCTCTTCATGTTCCACTCAGCCTTGTGGCTTCTTAATTGTTTGGATGCCCCTATCCGCACCATGGGCTGATCCGACCCTGGGAAACTGTTTGGGTTTCCGAGCGGCGATGGCCAAGGTGTGGTATCACATACATTCCCTTCGTATCTTCGGATACTTAGTAGTTAGCACCTTTGCCAATGTAGGAAAGCACTGCGAAAACATCTCTTAATTATTATTTTATTTGCTGAACAATCCTCCCGCACCGCAGTGCAAAACTGGGCAACTTGTATTTAAACCTAACGACATGTTAAACGGTTAGTTCCATAGGACCACGTGAGGGGCGAGATGTGCATCCCTACCGAATTCCGTAAAATTGTCTGGGCGTGATATTTAGATCTGCCACGCCCTCATGGGAAGGAGATTTACGGTGGGTATTCATCTCTCTTACCCCCACCATAACGATAGATCAGTTGCCTAAAATGCTTTTGTGAAAAGTAACCAGTGTCTTGTGACGTTTTATGTGGTTACGGAGCGAGATGTCCGGATTCTTATCCAGTTCGGAGATCTTACTAGGTAACATGTATGAGCGCTGTCTTCAGTATTGATGTCTTAGGGAATCCGTTCTCAATGACAGCCGTGTCTAACAGCTAGGTAGACGTCCTCCATTTGCGGCCTAAAATAGTTCTTGTCTCTAAAAACTAAAAGCTAGTTAAGCAGAGCAGAAGGCCCGCATAAATAAAGCGGCAACTACTAATTCAGCATACTAAGAATTACATAAGACGGTGACGGGGGAATCCTTCGGGAATCGTTCATCCCGTCTTCACGTAAAACAGCACGCAACCTTATAGTCATAATCTCACTAGGTATGGTCTTTTCTTTTTCAAACATTTTGGCTAAATATTAGAGTGGGCCCATTTTGCCCACTACTCTTCTCCTGCTTTAAGCAGTTGCGACACCTTCCCGAGACGGAGGCCTCGGGAGGCACTTGCCTCTCTCAAGGATTCAGCGGCGACGGTCCACGCGAGGATAATACACCTCACCCAAACTAGCACTAGGCGTAGTGCCCGCGTGAGGCACATGATTTTTTCGTCACTACAGATATAATCTTCTTTCCTTTCAGCTTAGAGGTATAATAGCTTATATTAAGTTAATTAGTTAACCACACCACATCACATCACACTACACCACTCAGCTCGATAGGCTGATAGCCATCACACCACACCACACCACATCACATCACACAATCGCACCACATCACATCGCATCGCACCGCACCGCACCGCACCGCACCGCACCGCACCGCACCACACCACACCACACCATATCACATCACATCAACCGCCCCACACCACACCATACCACACCACACCACATCACGTCACAGTTCTTCACATCCTATTACATCACATCACATTAAATTTCATCACATTCTATTACATCACATCACACCGCATCATATTACGTCATATCATAGCATTAAGAGCTCTTTTGATTTCATAGTTTATTGCGCGAATCTGGCAAATTATTGTTTATTAAGCATAGAAGCTAGCGTTCTCTTTAGCCCCCAATATCACATAAACAACAAACCATCAGATATGGTTAACACTGCTACGCCAGCCGTTGTATTAACACCTACGGTGTTCATCAAAAGAACTGTACAAACAATATTAATATTATAGTATACTGGTGCGTTTTGAAATTATCAAATAATGATAAAACATATAAGTATAGGTCTATTAATAGACTTAGAAAGATATTATGAAAATGTATGTTTGCAAATGTGTTCCAAATTGATACACAAACACGGAAATGTACGGCCTCCCAACCGACACGAAAACCCATTACATAAAAAAACTTGTTGAGGTAATAAATATTGGGAACGTGCTCCTCATACCGCCCACATAAATTTACATAGTGGCAAATTAGGAAAGGCCTGACTGAGAGGGCTACAGCTACATCTTCGAATATATAGCTGGACTCGAGAGACAAATTTCAAATTAAAAACAAAATTGAAAACAAATTTTTAAAATTTAAAACGAATTTTTTACCGAAAACTGAAGGTGTTACTAGAACGGCTACTAGCATGTAGAATGCCCAGCGTTCATTATGAGCTCAGTCAGCTCAGATCTGATTGACCAATCAGAATTTGCCACCATAACCCGTGACGCAGATACCGCCATCTTTGTTTACCATGTATCGCGCGCATTGCACTATGGGACTGTTTGGGGGGGGGCAGTCTATCTTGCTGACATAAACAAATGCACGTGAATGTATGGTTTTATGCTTAGTATTTTTGCAAAATGGGCGGCGGAGATCGTTGTACAGTGTATGGCTGTGATAATGATCGAAGATTCAAAGACAGGTAAGTAATAATTTAGTAAAAAGATAAATCAACACAAGCTTTCATAAGCTGTAATCCGAGACACCAGTTTTCGTTTTGGTACCACCGTTTTATCACATACTGGACAAAAAAAGTTAGGGATCACGAAGTTTTTTCAGTATTGTTAGAAACATTCGATATAACAGACATATACAGATTCGAAATGATAACTAACAGCCTCTGCTGAATCCATATTTAATGACAGTTTTGAAATTGATTTGTCAGCAATGCATCACATAGGTGTTAATGAAAGGCATCCATGAAACAATGAGAATTCATGATTGCAAGTCAATAAGCGTATAAACGTGTGTCACTCCAAATCAGTCCATATGCACTTTAGTAACGAGTGTGACCTCCACGTGCAGCCACGACTGCTTGACAACGCCGCTGCATGCTGTTGATGAGGCGCACGATGTTCTGTTCTGGAAGGTTGTCCCATTCCTGCCTGAGAGCAGTTTCCAGGTCATCCAGAGTCATTGGGGGCACCTGGCGTTGTGAAATTTGTTGTTGAAGCTGGTCCCACACATGCTCAATGGGGTTCAAGGCAGGTGATACTGCTGGCCACTCCATTCTCTCTATGGTCTCCCTCTCAAGGTACTGTGTGATAACTCGAGCACGGTGAGGCCGAGCGTTGTCATCCATGAGAACAAAGTCAGGACCCACAGCTCCAGCAAACAATCTCACAACTGGATGAAGGATTTCATCCCTATACCGGATGGCGTTCAGAGCTCCATTCCTGATAGCAACCAGTTCAGTGCGACCAGTCAAAGAAATCCCACCCCAAACCATCACTGAGCCCCCTCCGAAACGGTCATGTTCAGCGACCATACACTGTGCATACCGTTGTCTGGGTTCTCTCCACACATGTCTGTGACCATCATGGAAATCTAAACAGAATCTGGATTCATCAGTGAACAAAACTGGCTGCCAGTGACGTCTTTGCCATCTAATGTGATTACGAGCCCATTCCAGGCGAGCTTGTCGATGACGTAGGAGTAGCCTTGGTCTCACAGCTGGCCTGCGAGCTCTAAGATTGGCTCTGTGAAGTCGGTTCCTCAAAGTCTGGGGTGTTATCTGAACATCTGTAGCAGCATTGAACTGTCTGTTGAGAGAACGTGCACTATCAAAACGATGTCTCCTGGCTAAAGTGACGATATACCGGTCTTGGCGGCGTGTTGTGGTACGTGGTCTTCCACTTCTATGCCTCTCATTGACAGTTCCAGTTGCTTGAAACCGTGTCCACAACCTGGATATCACACTTTGCGAAACACCAAGTGCAACAGCCACCTGTCTCTGTGTTTGGGCAGTTTGGATCATTCCAACTGCTTGATTTGCCTCACAAGCTCGTAAATGTCTTCTTTGCGGCATTTTGTAAAGGTGGTCCACCGTGGTCAATGTACACGTTAACCAAGGCCTCAAGCAGACTCAATCAGATGTCTTCATAAAAAAATCAATCACACCTGTGATCTCTGAAAACACTCAATTTTAGCCACCTTTCACATGTGCTGCACGCTTGCACGTGAAAAGTGAAATTGACAATACACGACACCGTGCATGTCTCAATGACCAATAAAAGAAGTAAACAAAAGCTGTTTTCACTTGATCTGAGCCGTTTACAAGAATATACTCAAAATATAATCCATGATCCCTAACTTTTTTTGACCAGTATATATATATATATATATATATATATATATATATATATATATATATATATATATATATATATATATATATATATATATATATATATATATATATATATATATATATATATATATATATATATATGGGCGCAGATTCAAACGCCTGTGGTTTTATAAAACACCTATGGGCATGTCGGCCAGCCCACCCCCAATATAATCATAATGGCACCTTAGAATCACACACACTGACCACACATACATACACGCACGCACGCACGCACGCACGCACGCACGCACGCACGCACGCACAGCTGCAATGGTATTTATCACCTATATACTTCAGTTTAGTAATGCAGACGACACATTGCTGAACACTCGCACGACGAACACAACCGTTCGCAGAACATTCGCCTTTCTGAACGCACTCCAGGTCTGAGGGTGGATTTCAAAAAGCCTTTTTTGCTCTGGGAAAATTGCTCTATTACCAAATTTCCATTACACCTTATATTTGATTGGTTAAAACTGACAGGTTGCTTTCGAGGTCTGCTTAAATGATAATTTTCTTAGCTCTAAAAGCTTTGTGATAGCCACCCTTTTAAAGCCATTTCCTGATATGCCTGAAATCTAAACTTAAAGTTCTCATCAATAATGGGTTCAATATGTGCACCACTTAATGTGAATGTATTATAAGTAATAACAGACCGCTACTTGATTGTAGATTCGAAGCTCAAAAATCCCCACGGCGAGAATTCAACCACTGATCCCTTGATTTGTAGATCTCTTTCGCATATGAATCAGTAACGGATCACTGCTTTAGAACAGTAACTGATCTGGCTGGATCACCATGCTTCATCAATAGTTTTATGACACAATTTGAACAGGATTTACTGTTTACTTTATCAAAACCATTTAGTGGTCAAGCCGACCATAAATGGTCTCTATAGTCACGAGTGGTCTTGAAATGTCAATTTACAGCCCCCAGGAGAAAACAAATTTTGAAAATTTACCACTGGAATGACTGGCTCGACAAATGAGCCAGTCATTCCAATGGTAAATTATCAAAAATAGTATTCTCTTGGCTTGCAAATGGACATTACGTAAGCAAACATTTTGTCTTTTTGACAATTAAATGATTAATAATCATAATAATATCTTGTAAATGGTCCATTCAGAATATTTGATTAATTTTATATTCTGTGCGGTACAATAGTTATGATAGTATGGATCAGTACAAAATTCCAGGGATTTCAGTACAAAATTCTAGGGATCTGTGAGTCTCCATACGAAGTGAATTTCTTGTAGAATCTCAGGGCTTTAGATTACCCCTTAGTTATGACGTTACAAGTCATGCCTAAATGAAATCCGTCCATATTAGTGAGCACAAATTAAAATCCTACTGGCTGCTATGAACACTAGTTAACTGATTTACAGTGATTAAATACTCAGAGAGGGATGCTGTGGCATTTTATGGCCATTCAGAGGTCTTATAGTGCTATTAAAACTAAAATGGCTCAAAATCACTCTCTCAAATTTCAAAATTCTCTAGTTTCTAGGAGCATTGATGGATCCTGGACCAGATAGGTGGTGTGCCCAAATGTGTGTGTATATGTGTGGTCAGTGTGTGTGATTCTAAGGTGCCATTATGATTATATTGGGGGTGGGCTGGCCGACATGCCCATATGTGTGATGCTACTTTGCCACCCATAAGAGAGCCAGTCCAACTTCGACAGGAAACTGTCGAAGCCATGCAGCATCTGGCTACCACCATCACCCAGGAGGAAGACAGGCGGCAAAGGAACCGAGTATTCCAGAGAGAGGTGCAGGAGCTGACCCAAAGGGTCAAACCGTGCGATGGCCTCCTTCCAGAGGAGGTAAGGAAATTTCTGGACGAAACTCGCCGAGTGTGGGAAGCTACGGAGGGTTTCCTCGACGGCACACCCATCTATATAGTGATGCGGGCATCGAGGGGTCAGCTTTCAAAAGCCATAGACCAGTATGTACATGGAAAGGTGCATGACGCAGTGACTTTTGAGGAATTGAAGGAGTTCATTACGGTGAACTTTGTCTTTGCGAACGAGCAGGAGCGGGTCAAATATGACCTGGAATCAGTCAAGCAGTGCAGAAATGAGACAATGATCTCATTTAATCGCCGGTATACTGAGATGGCAGCAAGAGCGTATCCTGAGGAAAACGCAGATAGCAAGAGGATAATACTCTCATCTTATATAAAGGCACTTAGCGATCAAGGCATGGGGCGACGTATAGTGTGCCGGAAACTCAATGTAAGGCATGACAACGCCAGGCGAAAGCCCCACCTAAAGCGCAGGGGAAGCAGAATGTCACCTGTTTCAATTGTGGCCGGCAAGGGCACTATAAGAACGAATGTGAGCAGCTGGCTCAGCCACTGCGGAAACAGGCAGCAACAAAGGCATGACAATCACATCCTCAACGGCCACCAATGACTTGTTTTTCGTGTGGGAAATTAGGCCACATGGTTCAAGATTGCTTTTCGATGCCAATGACACCATCACCACCTAGACGTCAAGTTGTTTGCTATGGATGCAATCAAGTGGGACATTATCAGTCCGACTGCCCATCCCGATAACAGATGCCACAGCGACGCGCGGTGAAACGTCCTCGATCCTCAGAATACCAAGATGAGCCTATGCTGGTTGAGCAGATCGACGATCATCCTAATGGTTATAGTGAAATGTATCCCGGACTCGAGCCCACTCCGTGGGCATATTCGCGAAATACCCGAAAGGATCTGGCGAATAGAGCAAGAATGGGTGAAGAGTACGAAGACCGTGAGGGATTCGTGTTCACAGATTTGCAAACGGACAGGTATGGCCGTTATTCATACAGCGACGGAGGAGCCGTGTCCATAGGAGGTAGACGTATGCTGAAGTAGTTGATAATGGACGACGGAGTCCGTTAAATGGATTCGTAGGGAGTCAGTAACTACTGAACGATTCCTAATCTGGCTTGAGATCGAACCAAGCAGTCATGGAAACATGGGTGAGTATGTAGATGCAATGATCGATACTGGTGCTAGTACTTCCCTTGTTAGAAAGGATATATGGCGGAGCATTCTGAATGCTCGGCCATTGAAAAAAGGTTAAAACATTATTAGCAGTAAATGGTTCACCAATAGACATTTTGGGGGAAACTCAAGTTAAATTCAAGAATGCCCGGCCTATTCCAAGTGTGACTGTGAGTAGTATGAGGCATGAATGTCTTATTGGGGCTGTCACCTTGTACTTGGGAAATGCAAGGATTGACTACAAGACCAAAGAAGTAGTATGGTTTGGTCAAGTATACCCGTTTAGAATTCCATATAGAAGTCAAAATGATTATGTGTATGCCAGTTGCAAAGAAACGACCGGATATGCAGTTATTGACAAGGTACTAAGTGACTTTGCCAATAATTTCGATACGGCTCATCCAACCATGTTAGGATGTGTACCCAAGGTGAAATGTACAATTCCGACAGGAGATTATCCTCCTATTAGACAGAAGGCCTATCGTTTACCGTTGGCTAAGCAATATTTGGCCAAGAACCAAGTTAAAGAGATGCTAGCCGCAGGCGTCATAAGACCATCGTCATCACCCTGGGCTTCACCCATAACTCTGGTACCAAAAAAGGACGGTGACACCAGATTTTGCGTTGACTTTAGGAAATTGAATTCGGTGTGCCGTAAGGATAGTTATCCATTACCAAACATATCCGATATATTTGATTCCATGAGAGGCGCAATGATCTTTTCTACGATGGACTTGAAGTCCGGCTATTGGCAGATACCCATGGCCAGCCAAGACATCGAGAAGACAGCGTTCGTTTGCAGTGAAGGTCTTTTTGAATGGATTCGGATGCCTTTTGGTTTTTGCAACTCAGATGCCGTATTTCAGAGGTCAATGAACGACATTTTTCGAGAGTTTGTAGGAAAATATGTGCATGTTTTCGTCGACGATATAGTCGTATATTCACGAAATCCGTCGGAACACGCACATCATTTGCGCATGGTCATGCGCAAGATTCAGGAATATAATTTACAGTTGAAGAAAAAGAAATGTGACTTTGCCAGTAAGTCTGTTGACTTGTTAGGGTACCACATTTCTGTGCAAGGTGTAGCTCCACAGAGTCAAAAGGTCAAAGTCATATGAGAAATGTCACAACCCCGAGACGTGGGTGAAGTTCGTAGTTTTCTCGGAGCTACAGGTTATTACCAATCTTGCGCAAGAGGCTATGCCGAAATTGCCAAGCCTCTGATAGAGTTCATGAAGAAGTATAAGAGATTTGAATGGGGTAAGCACGAACAGCAAGCATTTGAGGAATTGAAGAACTTGCTGTGTAGTGAGACCATACTCACTTTCCGAATTTGAATGCCCCGTATAAGTTGTATACTGATGCGTCTAGTTATGCAATAGGTGCGATACTAGTGCAGGTTGATGATAAGGGTATAGAGCGTGTCATACAGTATGTTAGCTCTACTCTTAAAGACAGTCAGTTGAATTGGCCCGTAATAGAAAAGGAAGCTTATGCTGTGATATATGCATTAAAGAAGCTTAGGCCTTATCTATTTGGTGCGCAGTTTACCGTGTATACTGACCACAAACCCCTAAAGAGCTTGTTTGTGGGAGAAGTTAAGAACACAAAAGCGCAGAGCTGGGCAGTACTGATTGCTGAATACGGATGTAAGATAGAATACATCCAAGGCTCGAAGAATATTCGAGCGGACATGTTGTCTAGGTTATGTCATCCGGTAGAAGTCGCCACGTTAGACACTGGCGATTATGTCATACCTGAGGTAGATGAAGGTGCCTTACCTCACATTCCTTTAGAGGTATATGATGTACTGTACGAGGGGTTATGTGCCGAACAAACTAAGGAATACCCGGAGTTGTTTAAGAACACCCCGGAGGAGTACATGGTAAATAATGGCATATTGTATTCTTTAATTACACCTTCAGCATTGGATGCTGAGTACCCCAGAATCTTACTACCTACCCTGTTCCATGAGAAAGTGCTCCGGAAGGCTCATGAACAAGCTGGTCACCAAGGTCTGAAGAAGACCATCGGTATGGTAAGAGATTCTTTTGTATGGACGTCTTTAAGAAAGGATGTGGTATGTATGCTTGAAACGTGTATGACGTGCCAGGTCAACCGACCTGTCACTACTCGACCAAGTCAGATAATTGGTATGGATTTGATTGGGCCACTTTTAGAGTCGAGCAACGGTAATAATTACATTATGACGGTAATCGATCTCTGTTCTGCCTGGGCAGAAGCATATCCGATTGCAGCTAAGACGTCTCAGAATGTTGAAGATAAATTCTTCAATGAGTATGTTGCTCGTCATGGTGTCCCTGAGATTCTGATTACAGATCAGGGTAAAGAATTCTGTTCTAATTCTTTGGAGCAGCGATTCCATGAACATGGTATTGATCATAGACGATCGAGTCTGTATCATCTGCAAACTAACGGACGTACCGAGAGGTTCAATCGCACTCTTAAAGAGTTGATCCAGAAAGGTGTGAACAACGAGTCTCGTGCATGGAAGGATGAGTTGGGCGCAGCTTTAACAGCGTACCGCAACACTCATCACTCCATGACTGGATATATGCCATTCTATCTGACGTATGGTCGACGTGCAAGACTTCTGTTCGCTATTCTGCTCGATGCTTTGCATGATCTTGTTGAAAGACTAACATGACTTAACAATGCCATGCTGCGTGCTCGAGGAGAAATGGCCAAGTCTCGAGAAGTACACCGAGAACAGATTGACAAGCATGCAAACGCTGGCGAATTTAAGGTTGGTGATTCAGTGGTCATAAAGGCTGAGAGAGGATGAAGTCTACCTCTCGCAGTGACCCTGAGTATGAGATCTTTAAGATCAATGGACCTGTGGCCCATGTCCGCCATCAAAGGTCTGGGAAGGCACGCATGCTTAACATATCCAAGCTACGTGTAGTCGACTCAGAGATGTGCTGGGACAAAGTAAGACCACGCCCTATTCATAACCCTGCAAAAGGTATGAAAGCCAGCCATCATCCACGAATTGTGCCATTACCTGAGTCTGTACCTTTGCCAGTACCCGACTCCGATTTAACACCTTGTAAAGTAGCTCGTAGGAAGCGACCAGATCCTACCTGGGAGCCAAAGGTGCGTAAGGTGGGTAAGGTGGTCGACATGGATGTAGATCGACCTGGCACAAGTAACGATCCAAAGTATGAGTTACCAATGGATACGTCGGAGACTCCTAGTAATGTAATGATGGACACCTCGGAGGATGTACCCAAGCCTGCCATCGAGCCAATGGAAACACTTCCATCGCACTCCTACAATACGCGCAAGTGCAGTCATGCTCCTGAGTTCAGCTCAGACAGTAAGCATGTTAGGATTGGTGCATTTGGCCGGTCCGTGTACGATGACTTTGTAAGTCGTATCGAAGCCGTTATAAAACGGCGTAGCATGAGGTAAATTTAATCTCTGATTAATTGCTGGTACTAGTAACATCGCACTTGTCTAGTCGAATCATGTATATGTTACAGTTTTGCGTAGCAGTAGTATTAGTTAGTTTAATTTGTGGACTATGTCAAAACTCTAGTAGCCACAAATTACAAACCGGGGTAATGATAATGAACCACCAGAAGATTTCTGTAATACGTGCTGAGTGGACTGTTGTGGTATCTATTGACCATCCCTATTTACCTGCTGATTTCATCGAGCGATTATCAAGATTTCAGGTACTTGTTGCGGACATTGGTAGCAAGACCTCGCTAAGTGGCAATGACATTTTCGGACTACAGCATCGTATAAGTATTATTAAGAAGATTGCCATTAGGACGCAACAAACGATGCTAAATCGTGCCAAAGGTCGACAAAAAGGTGGACTATTTAATTTTGTAGGTGATATAGCTTCATCTTTGTTTGGGACGGCAACATCGGGTGACATTGAAACCATCAAGAACGTTGTTAAATCCGCTATAAAGAACATGAACCGATTAGTACATTTCTCTAATAAATTTGCATCCCACGTAAAACTTGCTTTCAAAGGACTTAACACCAATGTTGACCGTATTAATGAGGTCACTGATAGTTTGGTCGATTTGACCAAAAATGTAAGTACGCTATTCAAAATTCACGCTGCATGACAGGCCGATCTATATGCATTAGTGCGTTTGGGTCACATTATAGATTCGGCTGAGAATGTAGTATATAGCTTCCAGAAATTGGCCGCCCAGTTTCATAGGCAGACTGCTTCCCTGGAATTGGGGAGGTTGACGGAAGAGCTGTTTAGCCCGTCTGATTTGGCCGAAGTCACTAAACAAGTCAGTGTTGGAAACCGATTAATTCGCCCCTACCAATGGTATTACAGGAACGTCGTCGTGTATCCTTTGTGGAAAGACGATTCGCAACTACATTATATCGCAACTTTAACATTGATTGATGGAGGTAACTATATTGAATACGGATTGCACTCATGGCCAGAACCCTTGGCTACCATCGGGTATTATATGCAGATCATTATTGTGCATACAAGTATAGGACTTGATACTAAGACTGGATGGTACTTGACTCCGTCCGAATGTCGTGGTAATGAACCTCGGGTATGTCACGGACAACTGAGAGTCGATAAGACTCACGTACCATGCATAGTTAGTCTGTTGACTAACACTACTGACAGTTCGTGTAATATCCAGTTATCGGAGTCCAATGAGACATCTAGTAAATTGTTCGCTCATAAGCAAGTAGGCATTGTTTTGCAAACCTTCAGCGAAACTATCGAGGTACATTGTGGAGGACGACTGACGGATCGGTGTGAGGTTAAGAATGGTTTGTATGCGCTGATGTCGAGTGGGTGCGATTACAGTGGGAAGGGGTGGCGATTCGAACCTATACAGTCTTATAGTCGGACGTATAGTCGGATCAGTCTTGCCGTGGATGTCCCCAGATTGGATGTGGCTGGAGTGTTAAACCAATCTCTAATCATTAACCACATACAGATTCAAAAGTGGGACCATTTACGTAAGACTAAATATGTGCCACTAGCACCATTATCGGAGGTTGACCCAGCGATGATCGACGGCATTGGCATACGCTCTGTGTTTTCTTATTCGATGGCCTCTGTCGTCGCATTAATTGTGTTTATATTTATCTGTTATAAATGTGGAATCCTGAACCGCATGTGGAAGTGCATCACACGAAAGCCATGTGTGGCAGGGATTCCAGGAGCCAGGTCCGCTCGGTTTCGATGGCCGCAGCTGCCTGTAGCACTGCGTATTCCGTCGGAGGTGCCTAACATGGGGTTGTCACCTAACACCAACTCCGGGACTATGATCGACCCTACAGCAGATGGCTGGGGGGACGTGGAACTCAACGTGGAATATGAAGATTCGTAATCTGTTTATGTATTACTGTTATATTCATCAATTATCGTACTGTCTATCATATTCTACTGTTTATTTAATAGTTAGTGGAATTTATTGTCGTATTGTTTAGTTACATTGTTGTATTTAACGTTTTACTTTAATTGGATTTACTGTTATAGTACTGTTTAGATTGTTTATTTGTCAGTAGGATTACTGATTTATTGTTTTGCCTTATTGTCTTATTTTATTTAGGATTGTATTTTGGTGTGGATAGCCCTGGTATGGTGCGGTTTTGTTGTTGATGTTGTATAACGAGTTAGTTAACACTCTCTTAAGGCCTTAAGAGACGGTTAACTAACTTTGGTTGATGGGCATGTGTAGATATGGGATTGTCTTGTGGGAGTCATGATCTCGCTGGATGTCTTATATTTTCGAGTAAGTCCCAAGAGAAATTTATGATTTGAAAATACCAGGTGAGCTAATGGACCGGTTGACTTTATACTTTTAATATTTAACTTATTATTTACATCAGCCAGTGCTGATGATATTCGGTTTCTGGTAAATGGATGGTGTGCAGCTATAGCACACTCGAACTTGTTGGATAAAGTTTTATCATCAAAATTGAAATAGACGAATTGATTGGAATAAGTCCCACGGTTCTCAGTTGATGTGTATCTGGAAATAGTTTAGATGAATGTTGTTGCTGTTCAGTCGGCACACACTTTTATAATATTCAGCAGTTGTTTGGATCGATAGTTTAGAAAAATAATTGAAGAATAATAATCAGTGGAATCGGACGTGACAAATGGACTTAGTTGATGACGTAGGCATTCTAGATTCTCACATGAGAATAGAACAACATCGGCTGGCAATGAGATCATACAGCTCATGTGCCTATTAACTCTAGCATCCTACAGGCTTATCCATCAATAGGCGATGGACAGGACATGGACATTGTAGCGTCCTGTAGGAATTAATAACATAATCGAAATTTGTATATCAACTATGTGTCAATCATACAATGGCATGCAACAACAACACCACATTCTATAATGTTGTTAGTTAGCTGACAGCTCGCATCAAATCAGAACCAGCTATCACCGCTTTGTCTATGTGAGGCAGCATCTCCATAGAAGACTAGCACAGAGTTTGATTGGTCAGGATGACGTCATAATCAATGAGCGTCGATCAAACTCTGTAGCAAAGAAATATGCAGAATAGGTTTTGTGGTTGAAATTGAAATGAAGGAATCGTTGATTGGTCAGAACGACCAACATTTATTAGGTAGGAACTTCTAGGAAGGAATAAGCAGAAGTTGATTGGTGGACTGATTGTCCGGGCCAATTAAGCTGTGCTTATAACGTACCTAGAAGAATCATCAGAACAGATTCGGGTAGAGTCTAAATATTTAGATATGTATAGAACCTCAGAATCAGAGAGTCTGAGAGCTATAAAAGATACACTTTCAGTTAGAGAAAGTCAATCAATCCACCATCTCGATTCACTGTACATCTCGTTGATGTTCAGTTAGCGGATAGCTATAGAAGTAGAGTAGCCGTAGAACTTGCTTGTTTTGTACCAGTAAGGTACTAGTTTATTATCTGAGCGATTTTGCTCTAAGTCTGAAATCACTTTACAAATCTTCTGTACAGTTAGCTTAATAAAACACATCATCTTACGTATATGTGAGACAGTAGTTCGATTTACTCTTTCCGTTAGCAGTTTAGTAGTTAGGAATCTGATCAGCGAGTCGGAAGCAACATCCGATCCTTACTCGATCTTCTTAGTCAGAATAGGCCCAGCAGTCTTTAAATAATATCGTCATCGCCATCTTCACGACGAGGCGAGCCAGACTGTCCAGTATCCTTCTCCGCCGTTGGCAAGAGGTTGTCGCAGCAACCGTCACATCATAATCTTACCGATAGCGAAGCGGGACCGTCAAGTAATAAATAGTCATAATACGGAGATCCGAAATCTTCAATGTGATACACTATTATCATGTGCTTTAGATACACTTTCATATTTAGCGTTTATCTGGTCACATGCATCAATGGCTATAACCATTGGTCACACTACTTGATGATTGGCAGTCATGTGTTGACTAGAGCTTCTAAAAAATCTCATGTAAATAGCCATTATATCTATCATCAATGTATGTATCACTAGAGTTTTATTAATTATAATTGTGTATGGCAAGAACCTACATATACTGTATAAAACGGAAAATGTTAAAACAGTCAAATTTTCTGGGAATCCCATCTGTGATGAACACAGTTATTATCCCGACGTTTTGAAAAAACGTCGGGGATATTGTAATCGACTCTGTCCATCTGTCCGTCACGCTATCTCCTCCCAAACCATTGGGTGGAATTAAATCAAATTTGGTATGTGGGTTACACTTATGATTCCGCTTTGCAAGACGATTTTGAATTTGGCTCCCCCCGGGGTACGTGGCAGGGGTCAAAAGATCAAATCAGTTGTAACACAACTCGTCTGACATCGTTAGACGGAACTCAACTAAATTTGATATCTGAGTTGCCCATATTATTGCGGGGTGCAAAATGATATTTACATTTGTCTCCGCTCCCGGAGATGGGTTGTGGGTGTGTGTCAAAGGTTCAAAGCCAGTCATGCCATTGGTAGATTTTCAAAAATAAGCTCGACATTCAGTTGAATAAATATTCACTAAGCAAAACCTTTGATTTTCCCAACCAATCTTGACCATTAAGGGCATAATAATCAAAATCGGACCGGATGATATAAGTTTCTGTACTTGTAGAAAATGCCCACAATCCACATACAGGTGAAGATATATCGAATGATTTGATTAACTCACGTTAACGCTCAAACCGGAGACAGACAAAAACGGCTTCTGCAGTGGTCTTCAGAAATCTCGATTTGCAGACCAAGAAGGCTATTTTTGAAAATTTACCGCTGGAATGAATGGTTTGAGCCAGTCACTCCATTAGTAAATTTTCAAAAATAGTCTTCTTGCTCTGCAAATGAAGTTTCTATTAGGAAATAGACATTTTCTTGAACAAATTTGGGTGTCAATGGGTTAAACTCATTTATTTATTATTTGAATAAAACATTTTTTATTAATTTACTAAATGCTTTTAAGTTTTCAGTAATATACATTGTATCCCAATTTCATCTTATTATTGTAAAAATTTGAATTTTGGCCAATATACTAATTGGTTCGGTTAATCCGTTTTTTCTCATTGTCTGTCTGTAAATAGACGTCCAATATTAGTTTTAAGTTTTTGGCGTAGCTCAATATAGCGTCTGCTTCCCTATATATTATAGTCAAAGCTTAACCAGTGACTTTGTTTAAGAAAATTGCAATTTTCCCATGGAAAATGTCCATTTGCAGAACAAAAGACTATTTTTGGAAATGTACCACTGAAATGACTGGCTTGGTCATCGAGCCAGTCATTCTAGTTGTTAATTTTCAAAAACAGTCTTCTCTTGGTCTGCAAATGGACATTTCTCAAGACCACTGCAGAAGCCATTTTAGCTGATATGAGTGTTAAAGGGTTAATAAGCAAATATGCTATTTAAATAGACTCATTTGATATTCTTTCTAGTCAATATTTAATCATGCTAACAGTTATATGTGTTTTAGTTATGATTTACTCATACTGCGCAGAGCCATGTCTACAATTACAACTAGAATGCGCTCGAGGGAGGCTGAATCAAGCCTTTACGCTGTGTCTTAACGACGCTGCTACAGGCCACCAGACAACAATTTCAATGAGCAAAGTCTCATGACTTGCTGAATACTTTGAAAACAATTTGAGTGAAAGTTGTTGGCGTCTGCAAAAACTCAGTTAGAGAGTTAGTAAACATCGTGTTGAATATTTTGAAACTAATTTGACTGGGAGCTGTTGCTGCCATAGGCCGCAACAGCCCCCAGTCAAATTAGTTTCAAAATATTCACTGGCACATCTGCCAAATTTGGTTTTAATCCATAACAAATGGTCAAGGCCAATATTATTGACAGACAAGTCACAACAGACGGACAATAAAAACATGTGATCCAATACTGGTTGCCCAAATGGACACGCGCCATTTCTTCCACAAACTATGGACAAAACGGACATTTCCACTTCAACTGTCTACATCGTAAAAACCTTTCATCACCCTTGACACCCACACAAATCCAATTCTTCTTCTTCTTTTCGTTCGCTGATCATACCGCCAGTCCTGTAAGTGACTATCGACATGATCATAAGCGTTAAGTGCGTGGATCCATGGTTTATTAGAGTGCCTGTCTTCAGCACTCGAGGTTTCTGTCAGGGTTACCTCACCCTTACCTCCTTTAGTCGCCTCTTACGACACGCAGAGGATACGGAAGGTGTATTCTAAGCCCCACCTACAGGGCGAGCACAAATCCAATGAAACCAATCTTTACAAAAATCATAATATACACTCTTTTCCTCAAATGTATGAGGGTCAACTGAACACTCCTTCTGACATGCCTTGCAAACGTATTCCATTGCTGATGACTGCTTTGATTGGGCAAGTACGGAAACAGGTGGAACTGGAGTGATGACACTAGAGGAAGGCAGTGCTGATTCCATCTTCTGTTTTACCTTACCATAAACTAGCTCTGGCACTACTATGCTTTTAAAGAATACAACAGATTTCTTGATAACTTCCTCCATCAACACAGGATCAAAATGTATTTCCTCACAATGAAAATTATTGTATAGTGCAACAGTTTTCAGGCAGAAATATCCAACCTCGGCATGAGATACCAGGAGTTGTGCCTGAACCTGAGAGAAATAACTATGGTTCACCTTCAGTTTTATTTCACCGGATTCAGTTATCTCCAAACAAGAATTAGGTTCCTGGGCTAATAATGGGACAGAAAGGTCTCTATGAGTGCATGGGGTTTTCACCTCCAGCGGCCTAAGACCGCAACAAGAACAGCTAATTAATGCATCTGGTGAAGCTGCAAGAATCGGATTTTTGTCATAAAGCATCAGGCCACAATCACGTATTTCAAGTCGCTTATGCTTTCTAAAGTTATGCTTGTAGAACGACTTAATCGCAAACTTTTCATTGTATTTTCCCCAATGAATAGCTGGAGAGTAAACAGGGTCTCTATAATTCATAATGTCCTTTAACAATGACTCGTTGCGATCGCTGATTGTTCCATCTTCCTTCACCTTCCTAGTTACAGCTAATAAGTTGCTTGCTGTCATTCTTCCTGTCATATAAATAAACCAGTTATCAGGAGATCAACAACACCTTGTTCAACAGGTTGGCTACATTCTGCATAAAACAAATCCACATCTTTAGTATTGTGAGCTAAATCAAGTAAAGATAATGGAAGAGTGTGTTTAACAATAAAGCCAGTTTCTTCCTGAGTTACAACCATTTCTGTTACCACGGAATAGTCACAAATGTCAGGTACTTCATGACTGGGATCAGATATAGCAGGCAGATAACAAAATATACCAGCTGTACCATTACTGGCTTCACGCAGTCCTTCGATATTAAGGGCACAATAATAACACAAAGGATGTATTTAACTCAAGGTTTTATAATAAAGTTCCAGTGCTGCATATTTTGAAAACAAATTATATGAAAGGCAGGAATGATTAGATTAATTTCTCTAAGAACAAGCGGCTAAGCAGGAGATATGGTTTGATAATTTCCATTAAATTCTGCATAAAATCTAAGATTTTCACCAAAGAATCGAACAGTCAAAATTAGGGGTGGGTATCGAGAATATTCTTGTATCGCGATATATCACGATACAGGGAGATTGCACCACAATACGTATCATGATATATTGTTCACTTTGAAGGAAAGATTCTCTCCCTCATTTATAATTAATTTCTAGTCAGAAAAGCAAAGCAAATGCAATGGCTAGCAATCGTTGTATTTGTGTGTTCTTTATATCAGGTCTGATGATGGAAAGACAAAAAAAATGAATGCATTAATTGCTACTCACACCGTGTGTTTCACTCCTAAGCAGGTGACTTAACCCTTTAACACACATATCAGCCAAAAATAGCTTCTGCAGTGGTCTTGCGAAATGTCCATTTGCAGACCAAGAGAAGACTAATTTTTTTTAATTTACCACTGGAATTACTGGCTCGATAATCGAGCCAGTCATTCCAGTGGTAAGTTTTTAAAAAAAAATCTTGGTTTGCAAATGGACATTTTTAATGAAAAAATTAAAATTTTGAAAACAAATTCGGGAGTTAAAGGGTTAAGGACCAATCAATGTATTAGTTTCATTTTAACTTTAACACTAACTATTTGATCTACGCTTTCTGAACAGAGAACAATTTTCACAAACATCGACCAAATTGTTACTCAGAATTACTCGAACAAGTGGTGTCACTTTACATCTGCTCTAGACGATATGTATCGGTTTGGGAGGAATGTATCGCTATACGTATTGTTAATGGCATTGTATTGCGATAGTTACGTATCAATAATAACCAGTCAAAATTCTTAATAGAAGTTCTGGAGAAAATTGGTCAAGAAAGAAATTTGCTGCTAAATTTAATATCTATTTGAAAGCCAAGAGCACATGTTTGAAAATTGATTCCTGGAATGACTTACTCGATAAACCAGCAAGTCATGCCATGCCAGTCGTCAATTTTCAAAAATACCCATCTTGACCTACTGGGTTTGCAGGGCATATACTGATTGAAATTACTAAATACCTTGAAGTTTCATGATACTGATATTTTCAAGAAAATCTGGCTTATGTATCTTCTTGGAAGGTGTATGCCACACTTGCCGTTGTTCGGTAACTGTTCGGTTTTTGCCTTGTGTCCCTTTTTCAATAACATTATGGCACAGAGCTGCCACATGTTTGCATGTACCACGCAGCCTGTAAAACAATTCTGGTGATTACAATGATGTCTGCACATGCACTATATCTATGGTATTTTCCGATTTTACCTGAGATCTGTTACGTGTCTGAGAAATATATTGACTTCATAGATAGGACTGTCTGCCTGTTTATAGGTCGGTGACAAAGCGGTTAGCTGCATTAAATCAGCATAGGACAGAGCTCTAAAGAGCATACAGCACTTGTTAACCCTTTCACCGATGAGTTCCCATGCCTTTTTCAAAGCAACTACATAGGAGAACTGTTAAACATGTTGAATATTTAGAAATCTAGCAGCAATGGCTTCCAGTCAATTTGATTTCAAGATATTCAACAGAATAAGTTTTATATGTTAAAGAATATACATTTTCAGGGATTTTTAGGTGAAAGCACAATAAATATATTTTCAAATTAGTTTTGAATGCCTGGATTTTCGGACTGCTAACCCATTTACCGATTGAATCCTCATATCACAGGTTCGAAGTAACAATACCGCAAAGCTGCAGGATATTTTGAAGAGTTTATCAGGGATTTAGCATTGAAAGATATAAATTTATAATTTTCTCGATGAAGAAGCCATACCCGCTAAGCACTTGGCAAGGGGACTTCAGAAATGAAGACGTCAACCATTTCACTGCTCTTGTGGAATGTCCATTTACATGTCAAGAAAAGACCGAGCCAGTCGTTCCAGTGGTAAATTTTTGAAAATTATATTCTCTTAGCCTGTAAACTGACATTCAACATGTTCAATAGGCAGATGAGTAAATTTTCTTGACCAAATTTGACCATTAAAGGGTTACATCATTGTATTTAGAGATGTCTGGGTAAAAAATAGGAAATCCTTGGAAACATGAACTTTGAGAGTATAGTACTCCCGGCCTTCTACTAGTGGAAATGGTGGTAATGATAACACTTATCAAGGTTGAAAAGAATTGCAACTAAACGATATGAGTTGTGTCAACAAGAAATGAGACTCACACATCCAGAGAAACTGATCGCTATATCCCCTAGTGGGATAACAATCATATTATCATATACTGTGTCAGTGTGATACATGTATCAGCATTGACTGACTTAATATGCAGGACATGTACAGTAGGATTCCACAATGAGTCCTTTCTCTTTATGAATCACCATCCAACTAGAGTATGGATCTAAGCTAACATTGGTTTCTCGGACAATTTTACCCCGGATGAAGCAGTACGGGATGTTTTCACCATTTCCATGATATTGCATGCGTTTAACATGTCCTGACATATGTAAAGACTTTCCGTCGCGCAAAGCTTCTCCACCACTTTTAATCTCAATGGCTCTATTTCCTGTTTTAAGAAAAATACAAATTTGACATATTTGACAGTAATAGCTATAAATTCTACATTCCTAACCTCAAAATCAATGAAACAATACATTTGAAACTCTTTGTGTATGAAGACCACTAGTATAAGTCAGCATCTGTTTGACTGTATTCTGTTGAATATTTTGAAATTAATTTGAGTGAATTCCAGTGTTTCTTTAACCAGTTCACCCCGAAATTCCATTATCTCTGTCTCGGGACAAAAAACCCAGGAAAGCTGTGGAATATTTTGAACTTAATATGGCTTCCAGCAATGACTTGTAGTCATTATTTTCAAAATATTCAACAGAATATGCTACAGTAAACATAGTCTACATAGTAAATATTAACTTTTGCAGGGACTTGTGGTTGAAAGGGTTAAGCAGCATCCCTTTTCTGTTTAATTACTTTCAAAACATTCAACAGCTTTCCTTGGAGGTCATGTAGGTTGTCTTGAAATTAAGAGAAATAGGATTCATGACTAAGGCTAAAGGGTTACTTAATTAATTAATCACATGGACCTGGTTACACCATGGCTGTAGCCTTCAGTTGATGTGATAAGAGGGGTGTATGCAGTATTTCACATGACATCTAAATTTTGGTGGTCCCATGGACCCACACCTTGAAATCTGGGGGTCCCAAAGTGGAAATCTGGGGGTCCCAAAGTGAAAATCTGAGGTTTCAATGAAGTTTTTCCCAAGCCATGTTAAAATTAGAAAGTAGCATGAACTCACAGCTATGCAATGTGGAGAGTGGAGACCACATGCTCGAATAGATTTTGTGGGTATTTTTGTGTATAAACCTATAAAATTAAATTTTCTCAAAGATTTGCAGACCAAGAGAAGACTATTGTTGAAAGTTTACCACTGGCTCGGTTATCGAGCCAGTCATTCCAGTGGTAAATTTTCAAAAATAGTCTTTTGGTCTGCCAATGGACATTTCTCAAGCCCACTACAGAAGCCATTTTTGGTTGATATGAGGGTTAAAGGGTTAATGGACAAATGTCGTTATTAAAATTTCAACTTTATCATGTCCATTTGTGGACCCAAAAGATTATTTTTGGAATTTTACCACTTAGCGAGTTACCGAGCTAGTGGACAAGTTTCAAAAATAGTCTTCTCTTGCTCTGTAAATGGACATTTTTCAAGACCATTGCAGAAGACATTTTAACGGGCTTGGCAGCAAAGGATTAACCCTTTGACCCTCATATCAGCCAAAAATGGCTTCTGCAGTGGTCTTGAGAAATGTCCATTTGCAGACCAAGGGAAGAATATTTTTCAAAATTGACCATTGATAACCGAGCCAGTCATTCGAAGAATTTTCAAAAATGGTCTTGTCTTGGTATGCAAATAGACATTTTCTTTGAGAAAATTGAAAATTCTTTGAACAAATTAGACGGTTAAAGGGCTAAGCCGAATTGGCCTGCTCCGAAAAACTCCCTTTCCCCGCCCATGCAGCTTATGGCCCCAGGCCGAATTCATGAAACGTACTTAAGCATAGGAACATGCATAATGATTAAGTGTAACTAACAAATGCAGCATTGTGATTGGGCCATAGCTGATTGTCTACTTTACACAAGGTATACGTTAAGTATGCTTCGTGAATATGTACGATCACCACTTCACCCCACCTACCCACCCATTCATGGACACTACATATATATTATTTACAAAATAGACATCTACACAATACACATCACAGGATTATAGTATGACCCATCAGAACAGTCATTCCTGAAAGCTTGATGATTCTAACCCCCAGCACTAGCAACAACCAACACCCAAAACACACATTATTATTTATTAACTATCTATGACTTACTTTTATCAAAATAATTCTCGACTCCACTTTGACTAACATTTGGCAAACTTCCTGGTGCATCTTCCCAACCGTGTGTCAGAGTATCAGGAACAGGCAGTCGTATAATTCCACCGTCTAAAATAAGCTTATTATGTATGTCAGTATTGATAGATTGAGAATAGATTTCCATAGGTTTTTTAGGTCTAAGACCGAGATTTAACGCCGCTTGACAATTCTGAATGAGCACTTGCTTATTTTGATCGCATGCAGGTACTTCTCTCGCTATAAGAAAAGCTCTTAAATCTACAACTTTCCAACTATCAAAATTATTACTATAGGCGACGTTATTGGCCGACGCCATTTTAATACACACTGCCCCCAAACGCTCCCACAATGCAATGCGCTTCGAAAGTTCGCACGAGTCACGTGGTTAAGATCGGTCATCTGCGAAACGGGTTATGGCAAACAATATTGTGACGAAATGTCACCAACGCGTTATGTAATCCGTGACAGCGCAACATTGTTTTCACGCATTAATGCGTGCCGCTAGAAAACATATGTAACTAACTCAGATCAAATGATTGATCGCGGCCGAAATGAAAGCATTGCGGTTTTACGCGCGACGTAATTTGAACTGAAATATTAACAAAAGCAAACGATCATAGATTACACATCCTTACATTTCTGACTTATTTTTCGGTTCTTCCGGATGAAGACCAATTTTGGAGATTTCTAGTTAACGAATAACCCGTTCTTGTTTTATCGTTTGAGCATCATCTGAGATGTTTCCTATGCAGACAGACAAACAGGCATACAGCCGGACCTTACTGGTCGAAGTTAACTAAATGCATTTCTGCAGAATATTCTAACTTTGTGCAAAATATTTTTGTAAATTCCTAAAATCTTCATATCTGATTTTCAGGATATTTAAAAACATCCAAAGCCAGAATAGTTCTGCAAGATTGAATCACTCTTAGGGAAGTAGCTGGCGCCGTGAGCCTGTGGAAAAGCTGATTCGTTGAAGGCTAGTAAATCAGTGGTGAAAAGCGCACAGGAAGAGTTTGACGTGCATTTATGTTAAGCAGTATAAGCACACTTCTTGCTTAATTGACGATGATGGGGTTCAGAGGACCAAGAGTATTTCGATACACGGTGTATTTCCTGGTATGTGGAGCTGTTTTTCTGATGATGCAGCATTTCTGGGGCAAGAAAACAAACAACACAGCACAGATTCAGCACAGGTAGTAATAGATCTGAAACACGTCACATGTGAGGCAATGCCAACTTAAATCTAGACATTCTAGACTAAGATAGGACGGCTTGCTGGGTATGTACTGGATAAATACTGGCCGGTATTTAGCCCAGGATTGGCCCAATACCGGTCCAGTAAGTGTCTTGGAAATACCCTCACAATTTTCACTAATGAACAATGTATTCAATGCAATATAGAAGCACAAACATGGTATAAAATAAGGGTGAAGCATTCCCAAAATGTGCAGCGTTCAAACAATGGACTTTTCCAGCTTTAGCTATGTCCCGCCCATCTCTAGCTAAGCTCCGCCCACACCTCACTCGTGTTGGAATCGATCGATTTCTGAACTCCCTGACAATCAATTTCAAGAAAACTATGCAGGTAAGCTATTGCATGTTTTGGAACTAATTTGACTGGGCGCTGTTGCTGCATATGGCAGCAACAGCGTCCAGTCAAATTGGTTTCAAAATATTCAACAGCATGTTTATTAAATAGTAGAGACATACAATTCGTACATACGTGTCGGACTATTAAGAGTTAAAGACGGGCAAAATAGAATCATTTATGACGTAATGATTCTGACGGCATTCTACACGCCGCTTAGCTGATTATGACGCCATACGACGTCATTACTCTGGAAAGGTCCATTGCCCATATTTACCTCCAAAAGAGCAGGATGTGATCTGGAAGCATCTAGATATCAGAGATGTTCGGGGAATCACCTCTGACCCCATGTGCGGGGAACATTTTAAGCTTATTTTATGCTCTGTACCCAAACAATTCCCCATGAACAAACACGCCATAACAAGCAATACAAATGCTTTCGTAATTCCTATTACAGAAACATAGCATTCCCACAGGAGAAATTGAAGTCAATTTACAGAACACGGACTAGGCCCATGACTTACGTGTATCATAAGCTACTTAGTAAATTTGGACAATATTTTCCTGGCGACATGGAGTTAACAAAGCGTGTATTTTCCAAGCATGGCAGGACAGGGGGTGGGGTGGGTGCTGAGGGCGGTGGAGCTACACAAGAGATATACAAGAATATTGATGGACCACGAACTTGCTTTCAGTCGTAGCATAATTACGCTCTATTTTGGTTTTGGTTCAACAAGGAATACTCTGTCATACTAGTTTGTCATAGTTCTATAGCAAATATTGATGTTAATCAACGGAATTGCGGAGAACATGCAAGATTGGAATGTTTGGTATAACTTGTCAACATGCGAGGTCGGTAGGTTTGGTATAACTTGTCAACATGCAAGGTTGGTATGCTTGGTATAGCTTGTCAACATACAAGGTTGGAATCTTTGGTATAACTTGTCAACATGCAAGGTAGGTATGTTTGGTATAACTTGTCAACATGCAAGGTTGGTATGCTTGGTATAGATTGTCAACATACAAGGTTGGAATGTTTGGTATAACTTGTCAGCATGCAAGGTAGGTATGTGTGGTATAACCTGTCAACATGCAAGATCGGTATGTGTTATATAACTTGTCAACATGCAAGGATGGTATGTTTATTGTAACTTGTCAACATGCAAGGATGGTATGTTTGGTAAAACTTGTCAACATGCAAGTTTGGTATGTTTGGTATAACTTGTCAACATGCAAGATCGGTATGTGTGGTATAACTTGTCAACATGCAAGGATGGTATGTTTATTGTAACTTGTCAACATGCAAGGATGGTATGTTTGGTATAACTTATCAAGATGCGAGGTCGGTAGGTTTGGTATAGCTTATCAACATGCAAGGTTGGTATGTTTGGTATAACTTGTCAACATGCAAGGTTGCAATGTTTGGTATAACTTGTCAACATGCAAGGTTGGGATGTTTGGTATACCTTATTAACATGCGAGGTCGGTAGGTTTGGTATAACTTGTCAACATGCAAGGTTGGTATGGTTGGTATAACTTGTCAACATGCAAAGTCGGTATGTATGGTATAACTTGTCAACATGCAAGGTTGGTATGTTTGGTATAACGTGTCAACATGCAAGGATGGTATGTTTGGTATAACTTGTCAACATGCAAGGTCGGTATGTATGGTATAACTTGTCAACATGCAAGGTCGGTATGTTTGGTATAACTTGTTGATCCTCGTTATAATGTAACTAGTTGCGCACAAGTGTATATACACAGCTATCGTGGCAAACATCCATTATTTATGGCAGTTTGTCACGTTGACGGATGGCTATTAACACTTTCATGCTGAAGCTGGCAAATACCATTTTTGAAAATTTAACACTGGAATGACTGGCTCGATAACCGAGCCAGTCATTCCAGTGGTAAACTTTCATTAATAGTCTTCTCTTGGCCTGCAAGTGAGCATTCAAAAAGCATATATTTTTATTTTCCTGGCCAAACATCGGCAGTAAAGGGTTCAAGTTGTATTTATAAACAAGAAACGCTATTTTCTCATCGTAGCAACCATTTTCTGTGAAACCAGAACATCCAGATGTCAGTGTATCCATTGATCATATGACGTCATAATCAACTACGTGATATGTAGGATGACGTCATAATCAATTATTCCATGAATGACGTAGATAAGTTCTTCATAAACGGTTAATTAATGACGGAGCCTTGTTGTACGAATTGTATATCTTGCTATTTAATAAACATACTGTTGAATATTTTGAAATTAATTCGACTAGGCGCTGTTACTGCTATAGCTCGCAATATCACCCAGTCAAATCAGTTTCAAAATTTTCAATATAGCTTACCTGTATAGTTTTCTGGAAATCGATAGCCAAGGAGGTCAGGTATCGATCGATCCAAACACGGGCGAAATGTGGGTGGAGCTTAGCTATAAATGAGGGGGCAGAGCTAAAACTGGATTTCTCCCTCACCTATTTGGATTGTAAATATTTCCCCAAAACACAAAACTGATAACTTGTAGTTTACGGGAATAGCATTCTCCCGTCAACATTTGAGTAAAATCTGTAACATACAATTGATTTCGTATTTACTCTCAGTTAGCGTATACATACTTCAAATGTAGCAAATACCAGAATAGCAAGGATATTCCACAATTATTTCTAACGATTCCAGTCAAAGTGATTGTTATTTCGGATAATACGATCTTTTCTAATAGCGCCTCGTGTATGTCTTATAGTAACTAATCAACGATGTAAGTTGATACGCTAATATACCTTCATGAAGCGTAAGCCGCATCCTCCTAAGATTACAATAATCAATGCATGAATCCAATATGTCACTCAAGTATTTGACGCCATAATGAATTACGTTACATGTAGGTTGTTGTCACAATCAAAATGCGGAATGAATGACGCAGCTAAGTCCGCCATGAACCTTTAAAAGTCCGTCATATGTACGAATTGTATGTCTTTACTACTAAATAACCATTCTGTTGAATATTGTGAAACTAATTTGTCTGGCCACTATTGCTGCCATAGGCAGCAACAGCACCCAGGCAACAGTTTCAAAATATATTCAACATTTAACAGTTTACCTGTATATTTATCTAGAAATTGAGCTTCAGGGAGTTCAGGCCTGTGTTCGATCGATCCTAACACGTTCAAAGCGTGGACGGGGGTTAACTAGAAATGGTTGGAACAGAGCTAAAAGTGGATATCATCCATTGTCTCCCTAATTTGATGAAATGTTCATTTTACCAGCAGCCAGTGCTACTGAAGGTTATAGCATAGATAGAACACCTTCAACATAACAGTTCACAATACTAGCAACTATATTCTTTCAGTAGGTCCATGTGACTCTTGACCCATACGAGCTGCTTAAGATGGATCAATTTATTACTTTTTATCTTATATTTCCTTTTCAGAAATGCAAAGAAGTTCTTCCAACGTGAAAATACCGCCATCAAGGAAACTATTATGCAAAAATCAGATAACGCCATCAAGGATAACATCATACAAAAAGTAAACAATGCCATCAAGGACAACATTATACAAAAAGTAAACAATGCCATCAAGGACAACATTATACAAAAAGCAAACAACGTCATCAAGGACACCGTCATACGCAAAGCAAACAACGCCATCATGGAAACCATCATACAAAACGCAAACAACGTCATCAAGGACACCGTCATACGCAAAGCAAACAACGCCATCATGGAAACCATCATACAAAACGCAAACAACGTCATCAAGGACACCGTCATACGCAAAGCAAACAATGCCATCATGGAAACCATCATACAAAAAGCAAACAACGTCATCAAGGACACCGTCATACGCAAAGCAAACAACGCCATCATGGAAACCATCATACAAAAAGCAAACAACGTCATCAAGGACACCGTCATACGCAAAGCAAACAATGCCATCATGGAAACCATCATACAAAACGCAAACAACGTCATCAAGGACACCGTCATACGCAAAGCAAACAATGCCATCATGGAAACCATCATACAAAAAGCAAACAACGTCATCAAGGACACCGTCATACGCAAAGCAAACAATGCCATCATGGAAACCATCATACAAAAAGCAAACGACGTCATCAAGGACACCGTCATACGCAAAGCAAACAACGCCATCATGGAAACCATCATACAAAAAGCAAACAACGTCATCAAGGACACCGTCATACGCAAAACAAACAATGCCATCATAGAAACCATCATACAAAAAGCAAACAACGTCATCAAGGACACCGTCATACGCAAAGCAAACAACGCCATCATGGAAACCATCATACAAAAAGCAAACAACGTCATCAAGGACACCGTCATACGCAAAGCAAACAGTGCCATCATGGAAACCATCATACAAAAAGCAAACAACGTCATCAAGGACACCGTCATACGCAAAGCAAACAATGCCATCATGGAAACCATCATACAAAAAGCAAACAACGTCATCAAGGACACCGTCATACGCAAAGCAAACAACGCCATCATGGAAACCATCATACAAAAAGCAAACGACGTCATCAAGGCTGCCATCGTCCAACTAAGGCCAGAATTTGATTTACAAAAATGTGTTTCAAACATTGATACTATAAAGGAAAGAGAGACAGCTGATAGTAGACATAATCGCAAAACACCATTTAGGATTTTCGTTTATGATTTACCACCAAAGTTTAATCAGGATATATTGGGATGTCTTAAACCGTATCACTGTTTTCAATTGGATTACTGTGGCATGGGTCCGGAGCTACATCAGGAAGGCTTGCTCAGTGTCCGTGATACACACATGTTCTCACTAGAAGTTATTATTCATCACCAGATGTTATTTAGCCCTTATAGAACATTAGATCCAGAGAAAGCAGATGTGTTCTACATACCAGCATATCTTGGATTGGCATGCTTTTGTCACCAGGTAGCAGAGTCGGTTCGGGTGCATAACTTGACTCAAGATCTGTTTACTTATCTCAACTACCAGAAGTTTTATCCAATTGGGAATAATAATGGTAAACTACATGTTTCAAGTTTGGCTAAAATCGAGCGGGAACAAGCATCGCCAGAATTCCCAGTGCTCAAACATAAGGAAAGTAAGACCATTTTCTTTCTGACGATTGAAAAAGAATCTAACCTTATGGACATTGAAAGGTTTAAAATAGGCGACCAGCCAATAATAGTAGTGCCATATCCATCCTATGGTCATATATCTCAAATTAATCAACGTGTTTCTAGTAACCAAGAGGTTGACGATAACCATTCGATGGCTATCCCGGCTTTAAAACAAAGAAACGTGTTCTTGTTTTTTGCTGCAAGCTCCAGACAGCACAATGAACTTCGTGGGAGAATATTTGACCAATTTGTCATAAAGACTACTTCTATTTATGCACACTTCTATTCCACAGGTAATATGCCACATGACAATAAGAAACGTGGAGATAATAGCGGCAGTGTAGACCAAGTAATGCTTTAAACACAGGAGTGCCAAGGCGATCATAAATATACCACGATTACTTGGATTCGTCATTCCATATTCTGTTTGCAACCACACGGGGATTCCTCTACAAGAAAATCATTTTCTGATTCAATTGTCTGTGGATGTATTCCGGTAATATTCAATGATCCACTATATCCTGTGACTTATCCATTTGATAAAACTCTTCGGTGCAAAAATTCCAATAAATGCCCATATACATTTTTACGATTTCCTTAAGGCTATTACTGCAAAACGGATCGCAGAATTATACCAAGGTGTAACAAGGGTCTCACACTTGCTGCAGTATAACGTACCTACTGGAAATATTCAAGAACACACAGATGTAATGAAGCTGATTATGATAGAACTCGAACATTATCTGGGCCAAACTGTGAAAAAATATCTCTTAATCTTGGTGCCTGTTCGTCAATGGATGAATAGAATCTGTCTATCAAGTAAATGACTTCATAAACTATTACGTCAGATGTAGGCTATGCTGCCGCCACAAACAAAATGTCCAATGAATGACGTAACTCGATCCGTCATAGCCCGTCAGATGTACGAATTGTGTCTTTCGTATTCAATAAATATTCTGTTGAATATTTTGAAAATAATTTGACTGGGCGCTGTTGCTGCCATAAGTCAGTCAAATTAGTTTCTGAATATTTAACATGTTACCTGTATAGTTACCTGGAATCTGTTAATTCAGGATTCAAAATATAGATACATCAATCTCAACATGAACCCCTAAGTGGATTAGGTATAACAATCAGGTCCATCCGTCTGTCCTTCCGTCTGTCCGTCCATCCATCTATCCATCCGGATATCATTCCTTCAATCTGGCTGTCCGTCCGTCCATCCGTCTGTCTGTCTAGACGCCCGTCCATCCGTCCATACATCAGACTGTTTGTTTTGCAGTCTGGCCGTCCATCCATCCACAGATTCATCTGTCTGTCCGTCCATCCGTCCACGGGTTCGTCCGTCCACTCGTTAGTTCTTACATCCGTCTGTCTCCCCCCCTCTCTCTCTCTCTCACTCCATCCCTCCCTCCGTCCCTCACTCCCTTCTTTCGTCCCTCCCTCCCTCCCTCTCCATCTCTCTCATTCTCTCTCCCTCTCTCTCTCTCTCTCTCCCTCTCTCTCTCTCTCCCTCTCTCCCTCTCTCCCTCTCTCCCTCTCTCCCTCTCTCCCTGTCTCTCTCTGTCTGTCTCTCTCTGTCTGTCTCTCTCTGTCTGTCTCTCTCTGTCTGTCTCTCTCTGTCTCTCTCTCTCTCTCTCTCTCTCTCTCTCTCTCTCTCTCTCTCTCTCTCTCTCTCTCTCTCTCTCTCCCCCCCCCCCCATCTGCATATCTCCGTGTTTGTGTGACTGTATGCATGTTTGTATTCCTGCTTTCCTCTGAGTGCTTGTTCGTCTGTCACTCTTTCTTCACTAATGAGACCAGCAATGGCACTCCGCAGGATCGATTGCAATGGTGGGTGGTCAAACTAGGCATGGGTTCTGGAATGGCATTTCCCTATTGATATAGCTATGCCCCGCCCATCTCTATCTAGGCTCCACCCACACTTCGCCGTGTTGGGATTGATCGATCCTCGAATGCCCTAACTATCAATTTCTTGAAAACTATACAGCAAAGCTGTTGAATATTTTGTAACTGATTTGACTTGGTGCTTTGGCTGCCTATGGCAGCAACAGCACCCAGTCAAATTAGTTTCAAAATATTCAACGTACTATTTATTAAATAGTAAAGACATACAATTCTTACAACAACACATAGTCCGTCTTCAAATATGCGTTCGTGATGTACTTATCGACGTCATACATGACGTCATTCATTATGATGGCATTCTACACGTCGCGTAGTTGATTATGACGTCATAGGATGGATTGATAAAGTGGAAATACCTATTCTTATGCATACTACTAAATATCCAAGAAGATGGAAGTTATAAATCCCCCCCCCCCCGCCCCCGCACCCCACCCCCCAAGAAATGTAAACGCAAATCTGACGGTTGACTTTATCTCCGTTTCGTAAAAAAAAAAATAACCCAGGAGATTTGGTACTTAGTGGTCGCGTACGACTCATCGGTGATCTTGTATAAACAAACAATATTACTGTGCAACTTATTTGTTTGATGCCTTCATGCTGTTTCTGTCCTCCCGGCGTGCGGCTAACCGAGGGCTCATATTTACCTAGGGAAATGCTCGAGGTGTCGCTTTGCATTTTTAATGTTACTGTTGTAACAGACATCTATTATATGGTAGAAGAAATATCAGGAATGTCGGGTTAAATGGAAAATTCCTGCAAAACAATATCAGAAAATTAGAGTGAATATCAGAGGGCTTACCTTGACGAACTCGGATGACTTTAAGTGTTACTCACCAGCTCAGGCAGGTACGTGCAAAGTGTCACGTGGGTCACAGTTAGCCCTGCTTAAGAGACCACCTGTTTGTTGGAGCCAGAAGATGGTGGTTCTTTAAGACAGGTGGTTGTAAGACAACGATTTTCTGGCTTCAAAAGACATATAGCTAGTGACTTACGTAGAGAGACCGCGTGTTTATTTTGACTAGGTGTTTGTAGTCCATAATATGGTCGATTAAGACAGGGTAATAGAGTGATTCATTTCTAGCTATATGGTCTATACCACGCCCATTTCTAGTTAGGCCCCGCCCACTCTTCCTGAGTGTAGTGATCGACTTTTATACTTTAAACCCTGAATTCCCGGAATTCAAATATCAATGTTACTATACAAGTAAGCTTTGAATAGTCTAAAACTAATTTGTCTGTGTGTTGTTGCTGCCAATGGAAGCAACACCGCCTGATCAAATTAGTTTCAAATATTCAACAGAATATTTATTAAAAAGTAAATCCATCAAAGACATACAATCCGTACACATGACGGAGTGATCCATCTTCATGACAGAGTATTCTCTGACAATTATCATTGTTACATCAGCCTACATGTGACATAATTGATTATTAGGTCATAATCTTTAGTGACATATCGGATTCATCCATTACTGTGCTACAGAACCATCCTACTGGACAATGATCAATTCCCAAGCCACCCCTTTAAAATCCACAATCAATCAATAAGATGAAGCCACAAAGAGCTCAATAATCTTTCGCAAATAAAATCAGGCCAAAGCTGCGGATGGTTTGTTACTAATATTGTAATACAATTTAATCAATGACAACGTGTCTCTTTAGATTCTATTTGTCGCAGTGAGACAAGCGAACATTGAATGAAGTATGCACCGAGAAACACCGCTTAACCAGTTTTAATTCCCAACGGATGATTTCCACTCTCATGCTCGCGTTTGTCCTTTTGGTAAAACGTAGATAGAGTATTATATGGTCGACACTAATTGGAAAGTTGTCCCAAATGCTAAATAATTGCTTACACATAATTGGTATTTATGAGGGTAGAATTAGAACACTTAGACAATAAAGTTGGAACACTACCAGCATAATTATTAAACACCCAAGGTACATTTTGTAGTGCAGCGATGTGCTTCTTGGCAGGTTTATCATCTTTCGCGGAACGTGCCATGGCTGATTATTATTTCAGCTATTGATGAGAAATAAAGCCTGAAGAAAAGGTTAAAACTATGTCATGGCGATGTGACATTAATGCAAATTATGCAGTGGCGAGAGGGGGGGGGGGAGAGACAGAGAGAGAGGAATGGAGAGAGAGAGAGCGAGCGAGAGAGAGAGAGAGAGAGAGAGAGAGAGAGAGAGAGACGGAGAGAGAGAGTAAGACAGAGAGAGAGAGACATAGAGAGAGGAATGGAGAGAGAGAGAGAGAGAGAGAGAGAGAGAGAGAGAGAGAGAGAGCGAGCGAGCGAGGAGAGAGAGAGAGAGATGGAGGGAGAGAGTAAGAGAGAGAGAGAGAGAGAGAGAGAGAGAGAGAAAGAGAGAGAGAGTGAGAGAGAGAGAGGGAGAGAGAGAGAGAGAGAGAGAGAGAGAGAGAGAGAGCGAGAGAGCGAGAGAGAGCGTTAGTGTGAGATGTGGGAAAGGGCGATCCGGGGATCAGGGAGAGTGTGACAGGGACGATTGGGAGGAGAAGGAGAGGAGGAGATAGGGCGGTGGCAGGGAGTTGGGAGGGAGATAGATGCCAGGTTGTGGGTTCTGATCTGGTCTCTAGATGATGGGCAGCAAATGTGCCACACAGATCGTGGTGTCGATGAGTCTCCTTATGGTGTGTGAATAGTTCATTAATCACAAGTCCATAATACCACAAAATTACCTATTTATAATGGAGGAATCCAGTTTAACGATCAACCCATATCAACAACGTCACATGTAGGTTGGTGGCATAATCAATTACGTTATGAATGACACGATTTAGTCTTCTGTTAAGGAGGTCGATCGTAAACCAAAAGTCATGGGAGGATTTCACTATTTTGAAGCTGTGGATAAACAAGGACAAGTTGATGCACATTCATGTAATTTAATCCAGAACTCACACAATGAAGTGTGAATCAGTGACATCACCTCTTCAGATACTTTTATTTTTTGATTTACGGAGAATGACCAACATTTAACTGTATGACTGCACAATCTACCAGACAATATTTTCAATGGGCAATAACTCAGGACCTACTGAATATTTTGGAAACTATTTGACTGAGAGTTGCTGCTGTCTTAGCCACCAACGACCTTTAGTAAAATTGATTTCAAAATAATCAGCATATCCTGATTTAATCACCGTTGAAAATGTTGTCTGCACAAATTCAGCAGGCAGACAGTTAATGCACTCAGCAGAAAATCCCTATAGTTGGAGCATTTTCCAAGAGTTTTTCGTATTGAATTGTCAAACCGGTTCACTTCCATATTGCTAGTTAATTAACAAGGGCCAATTTTGTAGACACGAAACAATGTTGCTCTAAGATGCTGCCGTATATAACAGCGACATCTATTAGAAGTACCATCATCAATTATTTCAATTTCTCAGAAATAATTCTCATATGAATCTCTGACATAGGCACTTTTGTGCAAATGGTTATTGCTGATTATAATACTCTACCACGGCCGCCTCTAGTACCGAACCCTGGCGCTGAAGCGTGCAGCAAAGGCCACGCGCATTGGAGCTTTCATTCCATCGAGGTGAGATGTCAGTTTTAACTTTATGTCTAGCAGGTATTGCAATGGAAATAAGGATTACCACGCTAAAAGCGCTGCCAAAGTAACCACGACCTCCTATATCTAATTAGTAATTATACGAAATAATCTCTTTTCACTGGCGAAACATTCAGTATCTCTTGGAATTAATTATACAGAAATAGGCTGTTGATACAGCAGTCAGCATCTGTCCAGATTAATGAAACTAATTAATGAAAATAAACGGCTTTCAAATTTAATTAATAAATTGCCACAGCAACGACTTTCAAGGTAAGCATTTTATGATATTTTTCTAATTGTGTGATTTCCGTTATTGAATTAGTAAGATGATTTGCATCACAATATACCGCACAGCTCATAAACATGTGTACATGTTTCCAAAACAACACGAGAAACATGTTACTTAGTAAGAAATGTTCAGTTGAATATTTTGAACATAATTGGAGCAATGGCTGCAATGTCTTCCGATCCAATTATGTTCAAAATATTCAACAGTATGTTTTATTCTGCGTTGGGAACATATTAATTTATGTCTGAGATGTCCTCGTGTTCTATTGCCAAGTTCGTCACATTTGTTAAAACTAAGCATGCACTGAATCGCATAGGGCGAGGGATTTGGGTTGGTTGTTTCTCTCTGGCGGTCAATGTTTTGGCATTTCTGATAACGCTGCCTAGGCTAGTAGATCGCAACCATAGCTCATCACAATTGTTATATAAAACAAACATGTTCATTGCCACCTTTGTGCCAAGAAATTGAATTAAAGCGAGCTTCTTCTGGTTGTGGCGCCTAGATGATTCACAATTCACCTTTCCAGAGTACCCACCCATCATATGACGTCATAATGAACTGCGTAATGTGTACAATGACATCACAATGAATGACGTCATGAATTACGTCGATAAGTACGTCACGAACGCATATTTGAAGACGGTCTATGCGTTGTTGTACAAATTGTTTGCTTTTACTATTTAATAAATATTCTGGCAGCAACAGCACCCAGTCAAATTAGTTACAAAATATTCAACAACTTCCCTGTATTGTTTTCAGGAAATTGATAGCTAGGGCATTTTGGGATCGATCAATCCCAGCAAGGCGAGGTGTGGGTGGAGCTTAGCTAGTGATGGGCGGGGCATAGCTAAAAATAGAAAGGTCCATTCCAGCCCACACCACGGTATCGTGTGTTTCACTTCGGCAATCACTATCGAGCGAATGTATCCTCGAAGATCTGTAGTCGGTATTAAGTGAATACAAACTCTATTATGCGTTTTTGTGTGGCCAGTATATTGAATGAATGCTTCCTCTATCCTGTGCGTGGTATAATTAGCTGATTTGGTATGTTTTGAAACACTAATTGAGGATCTCATTCATGTCCCGTCAACACGATATTATTATTTCTATTTGGAGAAAATACGATTATATATACAGTTTGGACTACGCTTCATCAACGTTCCGCTCACGTTCGCTGTTTCAGAATAATGGAAGAGTTCCCAGTCTGTTTGAACTCAACTCTAGATCATATGTGATGAGACCACTAATAAGGGACCCGTTTCTAGCCATGTAGCGTCCATTTTAGGTAAGCTCCACCCACTTTTATACCTGTCGGAATCGATTTGAATTCAACTTGTATTTCAAAAATAAAAACGTGCCTATGAAGTAAATAAGCAGATGGACATTTTGAAAGTAACTTTACTGGAGGTATGTTTTTGCCTCTGTTGAGGGATATGATCTGTTTCTTAAGTAGCTGGCATCATCATGAAAACATGCGGCATTTTTGCTGACGTCATAATATAGACATCATGTAGCTCAGTCAGGACAGCCCAAAAGGTTGTCCTGAAGATGTATGAATTGGCTGTCTTTGGTGAAATTTTGAAAATAATTGGACTCTAGTGGAGAGGGGGAGGGGAGTGGGGGTGGGGTGGGGGTGGGTTGGAGGGGCGGGGTGGGGTGGGGGGGGGGGGTTGTTGCCTGCTAGCATCACCAGCTGCAAGTCAAAATACTTTCAAAATATGTAGGCCTAGCAGCTTATTTGCACAGTTGCCTTGAATTTCAGACAGGGAGAAATAGAGATATCAATTTCTAGCTATGCTCCGCCCATTTCTCGCTATGACCCGCCCATTTCTAGCTATGCTCCTAATTTGAAACGAATTTCACTGGCTGTTGCTGCTTGTCAGCATGTTTATTAAATAGTAAAGACTTACAATTCGTACAACAACACTTAGTCTATCATCAATTATGCATTCGCGACGAACTTATCTATGTCAGTCATGATGTCATTAATTACGAAGTCATCATATACGATATTATTGATGGATAAACTGGAAAGTTCCATTGTTTGGGCATCATTGAGGGTGGTCACATAAGTCAAGTTTTACTCTACCCAGGACCTCGCTTTAGAGCCTCTATGTAACATCTACCATGTGCTTATGAACAGAAGTTAATTGAGCAGCAGGACTAACAACATTGTATTCAGCTATTATCGTCGAGAAAAGGTATTTTTATCAGGTTACTATCTGGTATATATTAACACCTAAGTATTGCTTGATGGCACACATCTTCCCTCTCCATAATGAACAGTTCTTTTCAGCGACCCACAGATTGTGGTTCTGTCGCTATAAGCAATTACGGCATGAATTACGTGGCTTAGTTTGCCAAGAATGCATAATGGAGGAGTCCAGTGTATCTATCAATCATATGTCATAATGAACTATGAGACATGTAGGTTGATATCATGCTCAATCACACCATTAATGACGTTACTAGGTTCTTTACGAATATATTATTCATCACGGGCTAAGTGATGTTGTACGAATTGTATGCCTTTAGGCCTACTATTTAATAAACATGCTGTTGAATATGTTGACACCAATTTGACTGGATGCTGTTGCTGCTATAAACAGTAATAGCACCTAGTCAATTTAGTTTCAAAACATCGTCGTGTCGT
>CM067359.1:130300394-130399146 GCA_034401795.1 Chaetoderma sp. LZ-2023a | reverse complement strand
CGCATGACACGTGTGTTAAACAGTGTTGCTGCCAGGTATTGTCTATGACAGAAACAACTTCAGGAATTCTGTCATCAAATGTTCAGCTTTCTCTGTACTTGCGGGCGTAGACATCTCTGCCATTCAGGCACGGGTTGATCATAAAACTCTACCAATGTCGCCTAGCGCTCTCCTGGTATCGCGTGCTGCAAAGCCACGTACATGTGTTGCTTGTATTGCATCCTTGCATTGAGGTGAGAGGTGGGTTTATTTCTAACGGGGAGTGTGATAGAACGATTCCAATGATTTCAATTCCAGCCACTCACGAATTAATTAAACGGTAAGAATTTCGCTATCTTTCTAAGATTATAATAGTCGTTATCATTGTCCAGTGATGTGGCATCTAAGATGAATGCACCTTTCCCAGATTATTATTTTGGGGAAATACCTTTCCACAACGCATCGCCCGCAACACTTCTGACTGGTAAACTATCCAGGCGACGGTTGAGAAGTGTTACTTTGCTATTAAATTCAAATACAATGCACTTTACGTCGTTTATATGAAGAAGTAGGATGTTAATCTTATTGATGTCATGCATCATTGGGAACCTCATCGACTTTTCTAAACATTTATGTATTAGTTTTTATATATTTTTAAAAACTTTGCCAAGCTAATTATAGTTTTAAAATACACCCTATTGGCCGCTTGATTTTCTAATCTATCGAAAATGATGTATTTGATTTATGCAAAAACTAATATATAAATGTTTAGAAAACTGGTTTGGCTATCCAATGGTATATGACTTCAATAATAATATTGTTATTGTAGTTTATCATAGGAACTCTTTAAGATGCAGTGCCTTTTAGCTCAATAGTAACTCAATGTCGGCCAGTTGTTGGCTGAGTATGGACCTTTCCGATTTATCCATCGATCATATTGTAGATATCCGGATTCGGATCTGGGGATTTTGAGGAAGTAGCTAGCCTCAAGATTGTCGGTTCCTGTCTTATGCATTATTTGCATATGACCTCTTGACCTGGCGAGCCTGCAGCCCAATCTTCTGTTAGTCTTTTTAGTAGTCTCTTTGATAGATTCATCTCAGTTATAAATATCTTCTATGTCACGACAGCGTCATCGTGATTTATACACGGCGTTTATGCGAAACCATTTATGTAATATATGTGCGTGCGTGCGTGTGTATGTGTGCGTTTGAACATGCACGCACTTGTTTTTATTTTTGTCACAAATATCATGTATATAAATAGATAAGCAGGTTGACCTAGTCAGGAGCGCGTGATATGGTAACCTGTTTTACGCTGTGCGCTGGAATACGATATGTGTTTAAGCTATGAGACGGACGAACAGACAAGAAGGAAGGATAGAATAGTAGAAGGAAGAATGAACATTTACTTTAGCAATGGCGCGGGTTTATAGTGAAGACAGCAAGTGTCATTGTTAATTAATGCAGCATGAATGGAATGAAATGGATGAAAGAATTACTCACCTTTGGACAGCAACAAATGCAAACTATTTTGAATACAATTCGTAACAACAAATACAAACTTTCGTAACGACAAACGCAAACTATATTGGTTAGTTCGTAACAACGAATGCAAACTATTATATTTCTAAAGGTCAAACGCATTTCATGATAGTGTTATATAATTTATCCGAAGTCCAAGCATGGTTAGTTAGGCGTATATGAAATACCGGTTTTGTTATTACTGAATGAATTTGGTGCTACGCATATTGGCGGTTGTATATGAAATGCGGCTGAGAACTGACTACTTCGATGCGGGATTGTTTCAGGAACAATCGTAGCTATTTAAGTAGTCAATGCTCGGCGATGTTACAGCGGGAGATGATATTTTGAGATCTTTATGACTGGAAATATCTTGAATAGAGGCAATGGTTAAATGACTGGTTTTCTAGTACGATTGAACTTTGTCAGGAGCTGCTGACTCAGGTGCTGCGTGGGCTAGGGGGTTTCTCATGATCAAATCCACAGTACGTGCTAGGTCAGAGATCACTGAATGATGAGGTTCTGTGACCGTCATGTTACCAAAGCCTAAATAGACAAACCATGTATGAGTGAATCCTAGGGATTCAGGTAGAAGTCTGTGGCCGAGCTGTCAAGCTGAAACTATGCTTGGAATCACAACATAGTGGCGTCAGTGTGGTGCAATATCGACACGATGTTGTGATATACCCCTCAGACCGGTTCCAGCGAGAACTAGTTAGAACTAGTCGAACACACGCATCTTCAAGAGAGTTTGTGGGGATTCTATTGGGTTAGCAATGAGGCTTAACCAATCGGAATCCGGACTACCTCTTTTTCTCCTGTTGTGTGATGATAGTCATGAACACCCTTTTGGCCTATATAAGACTCTGTCGACAGTGTTTCGACATCACTCCGTCATCTGATGATCCTGACGTCAGTGTACAGCTTTGTAAACGTCTGCTCAGTATTTAAATTAGTTAGTCTCCGCAATTCTTGTGTTTATCTATTGATAATTGGGAACAAAGTTTGTATTGATAAAGTTCAGTTTGATTTACAGTCTGCAATACGACTTATTTGCTTTATTCAGTTATATCAGTTAATAAAATATATTCGTTAAATCTATGATTAAGTGTTAAGTTCAATCTGTAATTAGAGAAAGACACTTCGTCTATTCCGAACCAAGAGAATCTTCTGCAGTCAGATACAAGCCCGATACGTCTACATATTCAAACCAGTATCAGTTATATCTTAGCATCACTTTTAGTTCCGAATCCGAGTTCCCGACTTCTCAATATGACGTCATAATCAACTACGTGACATGTAGGATGACGTCATAATGAATTACGCCATGAATGACATAAATAGGTTTGTCATGAACGCTTAATTGACGAGGGACTAAGCGTTGTTGTACGAATTGTATGTCTTTACAATTTAATAAACATGCTGTTGTATAGTTTTGAAACTAATTTGACTGGACCCTGTTGCTGCCATAGGCATCAACAGCACCAAGTCAAATTAATTTCAAAATATTCAACAGCTTACCGTTACAGTTTTCTGGGAACTGGGATTCAGAGAGTGCATGGAGCATCGATTCCAACACGAGCAGAGCATGGGTGGAGCTTAGCTAGCGATGGGCGGGGCATGGCTAAAACTAGATTCCTCCATTTACCAGTCAGTAAACACGCTGTCAGCGTTGCTTTAGGGGAATCACTGCGCAATGACGCACGCGCGTGCCTGCCTGATGATGTGTTCTGAGGCTGCAATAGTTTGAAAACATCATGCAGCTCAATCATTCCTTCTTCTTTGTCCACTGTTTCTTGTCCACAACGAGATTTCTTAGCTCTCTCTGGTTCTTCTTGGTCGATAGTGTAGTATTTAGTTCGGTACGTAGCACACTTAGCGGGTTTGTGCGCAGGCATCCTCTACAAGCTGTGTAGATGTTGGCACCGTGTATTGAAAATTCCAAGGCCTTCTGCGCAGGGTTGTCTTGTGACACTCACAGAAAATGGCCAAACATAGACTATTCTTTGTCGGACCACCTTTACTGAGAGTGGGACTATATTGGACTGCATTGCACACAGTGTATAATGCGTTGTTGTAGATTATACCCTCCGGTCAGCGATGTTGGGTTATAGTACGAAGGTGTGTGAAGTAACATGCATTAAGCTTATCTATAACTGCCTTCGAAGCTCCCCACATGTTGCAGTTGTACAACAGCAGTGATACACAGACCGCGTCATGCAATGTGTAGTCAGTATTAGTTGAATCTATGCTCTATAATGTGTGGTTAGTATTAGATGAACCCATGCTCTATAATGTGTGGTCAGAATTGAATGAAGGCATCTTCTAACCTGTGTGGTCAGTATTAAACACAATCATGTTCTATCCTGTATGGTCAGTACTGAATGAAGGTATGCTCTATTATGTGTGGTCAGTATTGAGTGAAGGCATGTTCTATAATGTGTGGTCAGTATTGAGTGAAGGAATGTTCTATAATGTGTGGTCAGTATTGAGTGAAGGCATGTTCTATTATATTGCTGTTAGTATTGAGTCAGTCAAATTAATTTTTAAATATTCAACAGCGTACCTTTATAGTTTTCTGGAAATTGAGATTCAAAGGGTGTCGGGATCGATCGATTCCAACACGAACAAAGCATATGTGGAGCTTAGCTAGCGACTGGCGGGGTATAGCTAAAACTGGATTCCTCCATTTACCGGTCAGCAAACACGCTCCGAGCGCTGATTTAGGGGAATCCCTGCGTAATGACGTCAATCTGGCACAGGTGTATTATAGTAGCTTAGAACTATATATGGGATGTCGGCACAAAGCAAACAGAGCAAGCTACTGTTAAGCTAGGGCCTTTTCTTGAAGATAAACACGCGTCGCATAAGGAGAAAATGATATGTTAAAAACTCAAACTTGTTTACGGCTAACTCGGCTGAGCATAATGAGCGTGCGTGCATGCGTGCGTGCGGGCGCGCGTGATACTGTGTTCTGAGGCTACAGCAGTTTGAAAACACCACGCGGCACAATCAATCCTTCTTCTGTGGCCACAGTTTATTGTCCTCAATGGGATTTCTTAGTTCCCTCAGGTTCTTCTTGGTCGTCGGTGTATTATCCGGTCTGGCTTCATTTTGGTCGGTACATAGCACGCTTAGCAGGGTTGGGCACTGGCGTCCTCTACGAGCTTGGTAGACGTAGGCACCGAGTATGGAAGATTCCAAGGTTCTCCATGCATCAGTGTCTTGGAGTATTCGCATAACTTGGCCAAACATAGACATTCTTTGCTGGCCCACCTTCGCTGACAGTGGGACTGTATTGCACACATAGTCTATAACACGCTCTTGGATGTTATACTGGCCGACCAGCGATGTTGGATTAGAGTACGAAGGTGTTTACTGTGCCTTGCATCAAGCGTATCTATAACTTCCTTCGAAGCTGCCCACATGTTGCAGCTATACAACATCAGTGATACACAGATCGCGTCATGCAATGTGTGGTCAGTATTAGATGAAACCATGGTCTATAATGTATGGTCAGTATTAAGTAAAGGCATACTCTATTCTGTGTGGTCAGTATTGAATGAAGACATGTTCCATCATGTGTGGTCAGTATTAAATGAAACAATGCTCTAGAATGTGTAGTCAGTATTGAGTGAAGGCATGCTCTATCATGTGTGGTCAGTATTCGTATTGAGTGAAGGCATGTTCTATAATGTGGTGTCAGTATTGAGTGAAGCATTGTTCTACAATGTGTGGTCAGTATTGAGTGAAGTCATGGTCTATAATGTATGGTCAGTATTAAGTAAAGGCATACTCCATTCTGTGAGGTCAGTATTGAATGAAGACATGTTCCATCCTGTGTGGTCAGTATTAGATGAAACAATGCTCTAGAATGTGTAGTCAGTATTGAGTGAAGGCATGTTCTATCATGTGTGGTCAGTATTCGTATTGAGTGAAGGCATGTTCTATAATGTAGTGTCAGTATTGAGTGAAGCATTGTTCTACAATGTGTGGTCAGTATTGAGTGAAGTCATGTTCTATAATGTGTGGTCAGTATTGAGCGAAGGCATGCTATATTGTGTGTGGTCAGTATTAAATGAATGTATGCTCTATTCTGTGTGGTGTGATTTACTATCTTCGCCATTCTACTTCGAGCCGCTAATTGAGGATCTCATGCATGTCCTATCATTACGTGTTTATTATCTATATCTGATCGAATGTTTGGATATAAATTGCGTGCTCTATTTGACATGGAGACAGGAAGCGGGATTTTATGTGATGAGACTGATATTAACCCCAATGTCTGAATCGATATCCTAATTTCATCAGCAATTCATCCCATCGGTAAACTAAAAATACTAAAGGGTATTCAGTAAATATTTTAAATATATATACACGCACATATATATGTAATAGTAGCGGAGATTGCAAGACGGATTTAGTATAGTAGTTTTATTTTAAAAACACGTGCCTTGTAGATGAGGCTGTTTGGTAACAGACATGTTGACGTTCAAAATATTGATTTTATAGTAAGCTATTCTCTACGGATCTTGAAATAAGCCTAATATGCGAATTAATAGGGGATCCATTTCTGGCTATGTCACGCCAATTTCTAAATTAGCTCCGCCTATTTTAAAATCAGAATTTCCAGAATCTACATTTCAAGATAACTATGCAGATAAGCTGTCTACCATTTTGAAACCGATTTGATTTGACGCTGTTGCTGCCTCTGGCGCCAGCATGCCATCCCCACCCAACTCCCGCAGGTCAAATTACCTTCAATTTATTCAACAAAAGTCGTACATTGTGATCACAGTCTTTTCAATTTTCGCAATGGAGATTCGTCATTATGATTGTGACGTCAGCTAGCAAGTGGTGTTGACTATGACGTAAGATATTTGAGGGACAGATCGTATCTGTCTGACCCGTTTGCCCGTCCATCCATCCTTTTGTTCATCCATCCATCCGTCTGTGCATCAACCTGTCTGTATGTCCACCAATCCATCCGTCTGTCTGTATGTCTGCCTGTATGTATGTATGTATGTCCGTCCGTCCATCCATCCGTCCGTCTTTCCCTCCTTCCGTCCACCCGCCCGCCCGTCCATCCCTCCGTCCGTCCGTCCATCCATCCGTCCGTATGTCCGTCCATCCCGCCGTTCGTTCGTCCGACTGTCCGTCCGCCCGTCCAACCGTCCGTCCATCTAGCCACGGGTTCGCCTGTCTGTTCGTCCATTCTTCCATGCGTCTGACTCTCTTCCATCTGCCTGTCTGCATGTTTGGGTGACGACATGCATGTTTGTATTGCTGCCTTCCTCAGAGTGCTTGTTCGTCTGCCATCTTCCATCTGAGACCAGCAGGGACTCCGCCGGATCGATTGCAAGTGTGGGGTGGTCAAACTAAGGATGGGCACAGGAAATCGAGTTTCCCCATTGACAGTGTTAAATGTTTGAAACATTTAACAAGTACTATCTTCATTACTTCTGTGCAATCTGTACCTTAGCTCATCTGTTTCTTATGCTCCGGGATCCACACGTATCTTTATACATGCAATTCTTTACACGAGGAGATACGTATTACCGGATGTGCAATACGGGCTATGTACCTGAACATCAACAATCTTTAAGCAATAGTAATCACAGGAATTGTTGCTACCTGAGGCGTGTGAATATCCACTAATTAACAACACCAGAGCCACATTATAGTAACCAACCCGTATTTTTTCCGAAATGGAAATAAACAACACGGCCGGATACGGAAGATTGTCGCTTGCTTTAAACTCATACTTTAAACTGATTTCACATACACCCGGAATTGTTCGTAACGGACACCTGTCATTGTGTACAAACCAGGGTGGTTCTTTAAGTCTCGTGGTCATACAACCACCTGTCTTAACCGCTTATCACTCAAACTGGTAAAACTGGCTTCTGCTGTGGTCTTGAGATATGGCAATTTTCAGACAAAGAGAAGTCCATTTTTGAAAATTAATCGGTGACATTCATCAATGGCATGGCTGGCTCCATTGGTCTGCAGGTTGACAATTGAGATTTTCTTGAACAAATTTCCAGTTCGTCAATGTGGTTCAAAACTCCTGATGTAGTGTCCTTATCTCTGATCTCGGATATATCATTTATGAGACGAATGCAGATGTAAAGAAGTGCCCATCGTTTCCATGCCGATGTGTTAAGCATGCATGGTGCGTGGTGTATATTGCACACTTTCAGGAGCTATTATTACAGCTATCATGGATATGACTGACCGAGTATCCCCATAACTTGAATAATGTAAACTCTGGATTCTTTGACCAGAAAAACCTAGCCATAGGTACCACAATTCTCTTTCTAGCCAGCCCGTGGACCGCCATATATCCTGTTTTGTAATATGGCTGCTATCGCTGGATACCATCTTGGGTTTCAAAATTATTCCCAAAGGTGCCAGGGTGGCCTCATTCATATATGTAATTAGGACGCCTCAAAGGGACAATATCAAGTGCAAACAACTTAGCATCGCGTTTTACAGGGTACAATGCAGCGCCATCAGCCTAATTGCTTAATAACAGGTCATCGTCGGAATTTCTTATTAGGTAATGTAGCTTACTGGGCTGATTCTGGGCCTATATCATGTCGATACTTTCAGTATCGGGCCGGTATCGGCCCAGCATCAGCCAAGTATGCCACGTTATCAGTGTAGTATGTTCATAGCAAACAAGCTACGGTTATTCTTCATCTGATATGATATTACACGGTCAGGTTGGGCTCTTGTTGCTTGTTAACCTCAAACCACGATGGCTGTTATGATATCACAAAACGCACAGAATAATGACCAAGTACTACACTGTAGGCAGAAGGGTTACAGTTGATACGCTGTAGTTGATACACTGTAGGCAGAAGGGTTACAGTTGATGCGCTGTAGTTGATACACTGTAGGCAGAAGGGTTACAGTTGATGCGCACGTTTGTCTATAGTTCTATGCTCATGAATGACTAGTTATGAATCTTGATTCTAAGAGACTTAAAGAGACTATCGCTGATAGGTCTATACATTTAATATACGGAACCATGCCAATAAAACGCTTCCAGTGGGCCAATACGTCATTTTAATATGAATTCTTATACATACAACTAAATATTCAGAAAAATGAAAATTGTAAAATTCCACAGTTATAAAAAATAGAAACACAAATCATATGGTTGACTCCGTTTCACAGAGAAACCAGGAGATTTGCTACTTAGCGGTAGTTTGAGATTCATGTCTGGTCTTGTATAAACAAACACTATTACAATGCAATTTATTTGTTGTCATTGAGCGGTTTCTGCCCTCCAGGCGTGTAATTCTTTGATGTTTCCGATCGCAAATCATCGTGATGCTAGTATTGTGTCTATCGCTGGCGAACTGTCTAGACATAATTAAGCTTTTCCTTCCAATTGGATTGTTTCGTAAAGTAATGCTTGCCTAAATTAGAGACTCTTCCGCTCACACCAGTTTCTAGAAAACAACAAATAATAGGAAATATGTGCAACGGAGTCAGAATTTGAGTATAAAAATTAATCTGTAATAATACACCAGGACCATTATATTATAGCAAAAATATTGTAAATTTTTGAATTTATTTACATCCCCTAGGTACTGTCTGTTTAAGAATTGCATGGCCGTAGTCAATGCGATGGAGTTGGTGGGGATTGGTTGGTGGGGTATATAAAAAAGAAACAAAGTTATAAAATGTGAAAAGTACAAGCAGCTAACCGAGGGCTCATATTTACCTAGGGAAATGTTCGAGGTGTCATCTGAGAGCATCTAGATTTCTGCAGTTTTCGCTTTGCATTTATAATGTTAATGTTGTAACAGACATCTATTATCTGGTAGGAGAAATATCAGGAATGTGGGGTTAAATGGAAAATTCCTGCAAAACAATATCAGAAAATTAAAGTGAATAGCAGAGCGCTTACGAACTAGGATGACTTTAAGTGATACTCACCAGCTCAGGCAGGTACGTGCAAAGTGCCACGTGGGTCACAGTTAGCCCTGCTCAGGAGACCACCTGCTTGTTGGAGCCAGATGGGGGTTCTTTAAGACAGGTGGTTGCAAGACAGCCATCTTCTGGCTTCAAAAGACATATAGCTAGTGTCTTACGTAGAGAGACCACGTGTTTATTTTGACTAGGCGTTTGTAGTCCATAATATGGTCGATTAAGACAGGGTAATAGAGTGATTCATTTCTAGCTATATGGTCTATACCACACCCATTTCTAGTTAGGCCCCGCCCATGCTTTGCGCGTGTTGGGAGCGATTTATATACGTTGAACCCTGAATTCATGGAATTCAAATTTCAATGTTACTATACAGGTAAGCTGTTGGATAGTTTAAAACTAATTTGTCTGGGTGCTGTTGCTGCCTATATGGTCTATACCACACCCATTTCTTTAAAGTATCACTTAAAGTCATCCTAGTTCGTAAGCAACACCACCTGATCAAATTAGTTTCAAATATTCAACAGAATATTTGTTAAAAAGTAAATCCATCAAATACATGCAATTCATACACTTATAATCCATCTTCATGACAGAATATTCTCTGACAATTATCATTGTGACATCAGCCTACATGTGACGTAATTGATTATCAGGTCATAGTCTTGAGTGACTGATCAGATTCATCCACTACTGTACTACAGAACCATGCTGCTGGATACAGATCTGTTCCCAAGCCTTCCCAGTCTTTACACAAATAAAGCCACGCCAGAGCTGCGGATGGTGTATGTTACTAATGCTGTACTACAATGTAATCAATATCACACTATGAAGCGAAAATCATAGACAATGACAACTTGTCTCTTTGAATTCTATTTGTCGCAGCGAGACAAGCGAACATTTAATGAAGTATGCAACAAGAACCAACGCTTGGCCAGTTTTAATTCCCGAGGGATGATTTCCACTCTTGTGCTCGCGTTTGTCCTTTTGGGCCCACCGATGCTAGACGTAGATAGATTATTAAATCGTCAACACTAATTGGAGAGTTGTCCCAAATGCTAAATAATTGTATACAAATAATTGCTATTTTTGCTGGTAGAATTACTGTATCTCCAAGAACACTTAGACCATAAAGTTGGAACACTACCAGTATAATTATTAAAAGCCCATGGCACATTTTGTAGTGCAGCTATGTACTTCTTGGCAGGTTTATCATCTTTCGCGGAACGTGCAACGGCTGATTATTATTTCAGCTATAGATGGGAAATATAGCCTGGAGAACAGGCTGAAGCTAGGCTATGGTAATGTTATATTTAATGCAAGTTATGCTGTGGATAGATGGATGGAGAGAGAGAGAGAGAGAGAGAGAGAGAGAGAGGGGGGGGGAGGGAGGGAGGGAGGGGAGGGAAGGAGGGAGGGAGAGAGAGAGAGGGGTGTATGAAACCGGTCATGGAGTGTATGAGTCTCGTGGTGTGTGAATAATTAATTAATCACAATTCCGCAATATCACAAAATTTGCTATTTACAATGGAGGAATGAAGTTTAGCGATCAATCATATGATGTCATCATCAACAACGTCACACGTATGCTGGTGGCATAATCAATTACGTCATGACTGACGCCATTTCTTCCTTCATAAACGCTTAATAAACCATCAAGTTGTACGACTTGTATGCCATTTCTATTTAATAAACATTATGTTGAATATTTTGACTGGGTTCTGTTGCTGCCATAGGCATCCAGTAAAATTAGTTTCAAAATATTCCCAGATAGATCCCAACATGAGCAAAGCGTGGGCTGAGGTTAGCTAGAAATGGGCGGGGCATAGCTAAAACTGGATTCCTCCATTGGCAACATGGCTGAATAAATGCGTGGTCTCTTTGTGATATCATTCAGAGTAAAGATGCATTGGCCATTGACACATCCTGTACGTACAATCAACGCTTCACCGGCAGTTGTCTAATTAAGCTAGCTTCCACCTACACGCCATGTGGCACCTATGGCCCCGAGGTAACGAGGCCGACTCGTAAACCAAAGGTCGTGGGAGAATTTCACAATATTGAAGATGTCGATAAACAAGGATTCGGCAATGTTCCTTATTTTAACCGACCAATTGCGAAACTGGGTGATTAAAGGTTGATACACATTCGTATAGTTTAAGCCAAACTCGCGCAGCGAAGTGTGAATCAGAATCAGCCTTTTCAGATACGATTGCTAGAACAACGAAAATTTAACTATCCGACTACTGCAAGCAACCAGACAATAATTTCAATGAGGAATAACTCAGGACATGCAGAATATTTTGGAAACAATTTGACTGAAAGTTGTTGGTGACTTAGCCACCAACAACTTTCAATCAAATTGTTTTCAGAATATTCAGCATATCCCGATTTAATTCCCATAGAAAATAGAGTCTACAAAAATTCATCAGGCTGACAGTTAATACACACTGCAGAAAAACGGTACAGTTTGAGTGTTACATTGTATTTGCCAAGAGCGGCTTTCAACTCCTAGCCGACTCAGTTTTTCATGTTGAATTGTCAACCTGGTTCACTTCCATATTACGAGTTAATTAATAAGGACCCAATTTGCAAACGCGAAACAGTGTTGCTCTAGGCTGATGCTGTATATAGCAGCGACATCTATTACAATTATCATCATCAATTATTTCAATTTCTCAGAAATACTTCTTATATGAATCTCTGACATACGCAGTTTTCTGCAAATGGTTAATGCTGATTATAAAACTCTACCAAGGTCGCCTCTAGTACCGAACCCTGGTGCTATAGCGTGCATGAAAGGCCACACGCATTTGGCGCTTTCATTGCATCGAGGTGAGATGTCGGTTTATTTCTAGCAGGTATTGTGATAGGAAAAAGAATTACCACGCTAAAAGCACTGACAAAGTAACCACGACCTCCTATAGCTAATTAATAAGTAAACGAATCAATCGCTTTTCATTGGTGAAGCAGTCAGTATTTTGTGGAATTAATTATACAGAAAATAACCTGTTGATACAGCAGTCAGCATCTCTTCAGGTTAATGAAACGGATTATATAGTATGCCATTTTTCATATTCAGTTACCCAATTGTCAGAGCAACGACTTTCAAGGTAAGGATTTTTGGTATTTGTCTAATATTGTGGTTGTCGATGTCGAACTGGTAAGACAAATTGCATTACAGTATACACTCCAGCCCACAACATGTTTCCAAAATCAAATAGAGAAACATGCTAGTTACCATGATAAGAAATGTTCTTAAAGTGTAGATCATGGCTGGCATTTTCTTTTGAAAACAGATAGAGTAATGCTAGATTAACATGTTATCATGCACTTTTATTCTTTTTAAAACGTGTATGCTAGAAGAACGTGATTATAAATGTTGAAAATTATGCCTTTTGCTGCTTCCTAATATCACTCGGCAAGTTCCGTAAAACGGTTGAAACGTACCACGTGACACGCGTCACAAGTGGAAGGGACGATGGAATTCCCTCTAGTCGTTAACGTGTTATTTAGTCCGACTGGCAAGGAGAAAAGAGTTGCATTTAGATATATTTATGCAATTAATTTTGTTAAAATGACACAAAGATGCGTAGTACGATATCGAAACACACGTGAATAATTTATCCTTTGATTAATTTCCATCAGATTAAACTTTGGCAATGTTTGCCGAGCGATAGTATTGAGATTTCGGGGTCTCGGTGGTAGGCATACATGTGTTAAAAATACATGAATTTTCACATTCAACGCTAGAAAAATGCGTCATACTATTGATTCTCATATAAAAAAAGAATTGTGAATCGTGTTCTAAAATCCCGCAGTACATATTAGAATATATTTTTTAATATTAAACGATCTTTGGCGACAACTCAATCGGCAATCCATCCCGCTAGCATTTAGCATTGCGCGAATCGAAGGTTCGTCGTATCTGCTTTCCAGCAACAAACGGGTAAATCGAGTCCACTAAACGATTCCTTCACAGGAATGGCGGAATCGCGATAATGATTGGATAAAACCCGCATTCTTTCAGCTCATACATATTAATGAGCAATAATAAACACGAAAGAAGGAAACCCATTTATCTGAAATTAACTTTCTCGAGGTTCTGTAAAAATGAAATCTGTCAAAATCATCGGCAGCAACACATTTATATCAAATTGCCATTAAAATATTATGTAGTTATTAAATGTCAATTTGTCAATGTGTCCAAACTGTTTGAACATTGATAAATTGGCATTTAGTAATTAAATGGGATAGTTGCTTACCAGTAGTGAATGGGTCAATAACTGACTTCTCATAAACTTAAAACTTATGTATTTCTTTATAGATATCCCATTTCTCAAGTATGATTTGGCTTTTAAATTTTTGGACATCATACACTATTTCCTTTTTAAAGATAAAAGCCTATGTAAAAAATTTAGCTGTTATGATAATAATTTCGAATCTTGAAAGCCAACACATTTGGGAAATGGGCTAAAGCTGAGCCTATAGGCTTATATAAGTTTAAGCTCCTTGAGTGAACACTGATAGAATTGTAAACCTGGCATAAATCATGAATGTTACCTTGAAAATATCGACATGATAAATATATCAAACAAACAAATAATTTAAAATCAAATTTAAGGGAGTGGCATGGTTCTCAACAATGGACTACTTAAACGGCGAACCCAGTTCACAGCTCAGTGGTGGATTATCTTACCACAGGAGGAAACATTGGCAATCTTCTTGACTCTTCTCTCATGCACCCAATAGTTGCCTACCTGTAGTGAATACTGATAATGCACAATCAGATCGAATGAAAGGTTCCATTGAACCAATACAGAACCAACATGGCCACCAAACAGTAAATTATGATTGGTCCATGACAGCCATGTTTTATCACTGATCAATTTCTTTTGAACAAACTTTAATCACCCTTAGTTATCGATGAAATATCAGGAGTTTCAGCCTGAACCGTAAGCACTTCCTGTGATGTCATTTTCAAGAACAAGATGTTCACCTGAAAATGGATCAGTTAAAATTCCAGGCACTCAATATGGGGTACTCCTGGCCGAATTTGGTTAAAACTGGGAATTGATTAACCCAATAATACTCGCGCCACCCAAAAGATTGCTTCTGTGGTAGATCTGAGAAATGTCCATTTTCAGACCAGGACTCCAATAGAATACTATTTTGTAAATTTACTACTGGAATGACTGGCTCGATAATCAAGCCAGTCATTCCAGTGATAAATTTTCAAAAATAATCTCAACCTGCAATTGGACATTTTCTATGAGAAAATTGATACTTATTTTGAAGAATTTGAGGGGTAAATGGTTAAGGATGAGACATCTGACCAATAAAATTTCTGAATAGAACTTCTGGAGCATACCACCATAGGGTCCATCTAGTTAAACTTGGTTAAAATCAACCAAGCGGCTGAGGAGATGCATTTTGACAATTTCCGGGAACTTTTTCATAGAATCCAAGATTTCCACCCCAAAACTGACTAATCGAAGTTCTGAACTCAGAAGCGTAGCACCATACGGTTCTTATGGCCAAATTTTGTTGAAATCCACCAAGGAGATGCATTTTGACAATTTCCAGTAAATCATTTACACAATCTAAGATTTTCACCGATCAATTTATGGATCAATCAGAATTCTGAAGAGATGTTCTGGAGCCTAACACCTAGGGGTAGATTTTAAGGATTTGTTCTACTAACCTAGACAGGATAGTGTATCATTGATTTTACTATCCCGCAGCAAACTTCACTAACCCAATGTTTGTAAGCTCAAAGCTGATCACTTCTTTAATCCAATCACTGATACAGAGAAGCCGTTGAATATTTTGAAATTAGTTTGTCTGGAAAGCCGTTGCTGCCTTTGGTGGGTACTCAACATAATGACATTAGAATAGTATTTTTTTGTATTTCCTCTTTTGAGAGCAACTAACCCAGACAGGTTAGTGCCGGTGCAGTTTTATTAGCCCATATGAAATTCTACTATCCTCGGGTTAACAGGTTAGTCTTATAATCGAGCCCTGCTAACACGATAAGATTCTCCCAGACAAATTTGCCTGAAATTGGTCATAGAAGATGTGATTTTACAGACAGCTGTGTCACGACCACCACGGCATAAGCTGAATTTGTCAGCATTTATCTCATAATCGGCCATAACTGTCATGATTTTTTACCTGCATCGCCAGACGCAAGGGTTAATATGAGAATGGAGTGCTTCGACTTCTTTTGGGTAAAAATCACAATGCAACAGCTTTCAGCAACAATTTCTTCAAATTGGACACTGTGAATAACTGGTTGAACTGGCCGAATGTTTGTCTATGGGGGTCCTGAATATGTGCACCAATTTTGAGGTCAAAGCTAAATCTCAAACAGTAAAAGCTTTCAGTTGGCGGCAACATTGCTTCAAAAACAGACACTTTTGACGCCATAGCGGCCCAATTGAAAAATATACATGTATCAACGACATGAATATTGTGCAAATTTGTCCAGGTTATTCATTACAACCGAATTACCATTGCATAAGCTGACCCAGGATATGCAATTTGACCGACGGATGAACACCATGGCATAGGCTCACTTGGGCCTTCAGGTCAGGCGAGTTAATAATGATCTGATATTCAGAATATTCTCAGTTTATAGAATTTTAGCCATGCACAAGAATCATAGTAATTTCAATAGCTGATGCAACAACAATCTTCCATGATTTCACATAGAATGGCTGTACTAATACCCGAGTGTGCTGTGAAGGCCCATGCTTTCATTGTGCTATGATTTCCCATAGAATGACTGTACTAATACCTGAGTGTACTGTGAAGGCCCATGCTTTCATTGTGCTATGATTTCACATAGAATGACTGTACTAATACCTGAGTGTACTGTGAAGGCCCATGCTTTCATTGTGCTATGATTTCACATAGAATGACTGTACTAATACCCGAGTGTGCTGTGAAGGCCCATGCTTTCATTGTGCAATGATTTCACATAGAACGACTGTACTAATACCTGAGTGTACTGTGAAGGCCCATGCTTTCATTGTGCTATGATTTCACATAGAATGACTGTACTAATACCTGAGTGTACTGTGAAGGCCCATGCTTTCATTGTGCTATGATTTCACATAGAATGACTGTACTAATACCTGAGTGTACTGTGAAGGCCCATGCTTTCATTGTGCTATGATTTCACATAGAATGACTGTACTAATACCCGAGTGTGCTGTGAAGGCCCATGCTTTCATTGTGCAATGATTTCACATAGAACGACTGTACTAATACCTGAGTGTACTGTGAAGGCCCATGCTTTCATTGTGCTATGCTTTTCTGACCCTTGTTTGCTCTAACCCTTTCACGGATGAATTCCCCATATCTAATTTTCAAGGCAACCATAGAGGAAAACTGTTGAATATTTTGAAATTGATCTGACTAGAAACTGTTGCTGCCTTAGGAAACAACAACTTCCAGTTAAATCAATTTCAAAATATTCAACAGAATAAGTTTTATGTCGTACGGAATTTATTTTTTCAGGGATTTGTCAATGAAAGGGTTATGCTAACACTGCCTTCCAGTAAAATTATTTGCTGAATATCCAACAGCTTTCTTATATTGTATTAACCCCCCCCCCACCCCCCCACCCCCACCCCCCACCCGCCTGAAAAAGCTATAGACTGTCAGACTGATACTGGAGTTTCATGGATAAAACCAAAAGAATTAAGAGAATCAGCATTATGGACAACAAATCATCACGGATAAATCTTGCTCACACTTGATGCATGTGGTTAAGGTAAAGGAAAAGGGAGCTTCCAAATGGTGTTGATTGGTAACACCATAGAGTAATGTAACTACTATCACCAGTAAAGAAGATACAATGAATCAGAATAACTTAAAGCAACTAAACTACCTTAATATGCCTCCCAATGCTCAGATGCGCGAGGAGAGATAAATCTAATTCTGTTCCTTTTTACAAGCGGTCCTGTTATTACTGTACTTGTTATATAACAGTGATCTACTAGTATATCTGCTAGTAAAAGCGATATAAAATATCCGAAACTATTCTGAAAACAATTTGACAGGCCACTGGTATATGCAGCAAAGAATTTCAGTGAAAATGGTTTCAAATTATTCGCTGGCATCATTTTGTGACCATAGAAACAATCAGTGAAAATTACACTAGCCAACTGGAAAAAATGTTGACTGAAAATCCTTGCTGCTGCTAGCAACTACTTCCAGTCAGATTGTTTTCAAAATAATCAGCAGTATTGCACCAGTAAATAAGCTCTGTTATAGGTATCAATGCACAAATGGAATACTATTTGCGTGGCACTTAAACCCCACTGATAGGCACTTACGTCCACTTACATCTTTGATTGTTTGCAATATAGTCCGGGAGCCAATTTTCAAAAGGGGTCTAGAAGAATGGTTTCGTAGCACACCCAGTATTCAGAAGGTTTGTCTCTATATTATGCTAGACCGATGTCTTGGGTATATTCTGAGCCATGTTGTACAAGAAAATTGTGGTATCACTAACCCGTGAGAAGCCCATTTACAATAAGTGTTGAATGTAGTTTTCAGACAATTTTCACAATGGTAAATTTTTCACAAACTTAAGCGCATGTTATATCAATACAATCTTAACCAAAATGGAAAGGAGTGATCGTATATCGCAGATTTATACATAATCAACCTCGTTTAAGACACCCGTATGTTGCTTTGTACATATTGGGGCACTTAGGTCTTCTTGTGACTAGCAATGCCTTAGCTACAACAATGCCCATGTTTTCTACATTTTTCATAATTAAACTTTTAACTGACATGCAGTGCATGTCTACACAAGCTGGCAGGACATATTTATCACGTGAGCAAATGAGAGAATGTTACTCATCCATGTCAGAGTCATCTTCGACAATTGTATGCTGAACATTGTCACACATTTCACCTCCCATACAAAGGCATGCTTCAGTGCAGAGTAGATTGTTAGCCTTGCATTGACAGAGATCTGTTCTTTTGCAGGCAGACTTTTGACATCTACATGATGTGAGTTCAATTAATCCAAATGGAGCAGGATCCTTTGACATTAGAACAGGCTTGAGTAGACCATCCACTATACTCCAGCCATGTCCATTTGGAGATGGAAGATTCTGAACAGCTTGCAATGAACGTCTCCAAACAAGAGCTTGAAAATTGGCCCTTTCGGTGTGATGCTTTAGACTATTCGATGTAGGTGGAAGATTTTCATTTCTTTGTCTCTTTTGACAAAAGAGCCAATAACGGGTTTCATCAGCTGTCTTTCCCACATCCCTGGTGGTATACAACTCACAGACAAATTTCTCACATAGAATTGCAGTATTCGGTGATAAGTCAACATGTTCGCCGAGTTGGGCTAAGCTAAGCTGATGACATTCAGATGACTTTAAGAGATTGAAGGATTTTCTCTTAGCGACTCCAAATAACGCACTAATGCTATCACAACCTGTAAAAGAATGAAACCCAGGCAAAGACAGACAGATAGATGGGCCCAGTACTTGAGCAACTGTATGTATTGGTATGTATCGCAATTTGTCCTTTGTGCCCGTACGGAACCATAGTTCAGAACAGTGAAGCGAACGATACGTATATATACTAAGTACTGCCACGTCTGTATCAGGAGACTGTATAACAACACGCATGTGGTCTTTTGAAGCATGTAGCGCGTGCAACATCATACGCGTATCTGCTTCCTTGTGATCTGATCGAAGTTCTTCCAAATACGACGAATTGTTCGCTGAAATGACACCACCGCTTGCTGAGAAATGCAACCAGGTTACTTTTGTTGCTTGGATTGCTGATGTACTTGGAACGGGAGTATTTTCTCCAGCAATCTTTACTTCCAATGCTGTTGATGACCCACGTTTTAGCCGCTCTTCCGCTTTGAGAGATTCCAGTCTATCATATCTGTCAAAAACTATATCTACTCTGTTGCAGTCTTCTTGATTCAGTGGAACTGTAAAGATGTGCCAGTATTTATCAGCCAATTCTCCAAATGTAGACGTACCTCCAGTTTTAACCATTTGCACAATTGCCATGCCATCTACTACATAAGCTGTTGCGCCTGTCTTGTCAACAGGTGGAAGCCGTCCATCAACATTTACTTCCTTTTCTAGTTCACTTAACAAAACACTTTTCACATTCTTTCTTAGAGTCCCATCCGTATGTGACAATGATAGTGGAACAGCAGACAGTTCATACATCATCACTAGTTTTAAATCAACATCTCTGGACCTTGCGGCAATAATTAATCGACCAAATGGTTCGTGGTCAGATCTCACATTGTGAATTTTTTCATCATTTGTTTTGAGTTTTTTCTTCTGTGCTAGGCTGGCAAATGTTTTAAGTTTTAAGTGTGGCAACGTGTCCCAAAAGCTTCTCGTGTTAGTGTCCAGCTGCTCCTGAACAAAATTGTCCATAATCTTCTTACCAATGTCACAGGCGGAAACAAGTCTCTTGGCGATTTCACTAGGCAATACCACGCCAGTTGCAATGTTTACAAGCGGAAGACACTCGCTGTCGTCGTTTCCCGCAATATTAAAGGGATTGGTCATTATATCTGATGAGAACATCGAAAGTATCTTCTGCACATCGGTTTCATCCCTGTTCATTCGATTAGTCCCCATTTTCTTATGTACTCCAAACATGTGACTATCTTGTAACCCACACATTTGCTTTGTGACCGTTGTTATGGCTGCCCTCTCGTGGCTAGTTAAAAACCACCTCTCCAGAGCTCCTGGCTTTTGTGTTATTCCAATAATACCACCTCGCTTTTTGGAATCCAAATTAATCGATTGCTCTAAGGCCATATCTGTCCACACTTGATTGAATGGATGGTGTGAGCGACTTACGGAATGATTTCCATTCAAGAATTGTTCATGTACATGGGGATGTGTACTTGGAAGCATCTTCATGTCCGCAAGATATATTGGCAGCCATCTTGCATAATTGGTTCTGTCCATGCTGTAGAAATATGGCGCCATAGCAGCAGTAGCAGATAGGTGTGCCTGCCAATCTCCAGTTCTCTCAGCTCTTATGAATCCAAGCAGCAGCTCTACCATATGAATATATGAGTTCCAAAATGCGAACAGGTGTGATTTCGGGCTTGACTCAACTTTAAAGGATTTGAACAGCTGTTGCAATTTATTCACGTACATACACACCTCTTTGAAATGTTCTTGCAGTGCGTCTAAGTCGTCAATGCTGCTTCGGCACATCTTAATTTTCTCATCCAGACTCTCCAAATCTGTTGGAGTAATGTGGTCTTCATGTTGTCCATTTTGTTGAACCCATTTGGAAAAAGACTGCCATTGTGCTTTGTCAACAGTGGTACAGCTGGATATACAGATTATATGATGGAGTTAGTATACATACATAAAATATAACCTTCACATTTCACCCTCGCCTTTGGTATATGCATGCAAAATGTATGTTGGATATATGTTAGGTCGATATCCGTCTAAATATCATATATGGTGAATCTAATACGATATTACTTTGAGTTATGACACGATCATGCTTATTTCGTTGTACACTGTGGATACAGCCAAAGCCTAGACCCCCTATGCAAAGAAATCAGGATAACTAATTAGTGCTACCACAATTTGTTTGTACAACAGGGCTTAAAATGTGTGGGACATGTCCCCCAAGCCACAGCAAGTGTCAGACCTTCCGAATACTTGGTGTGCTACGTCACGATTCTGACCTAGCTTTAGCTCCTGGACTAATATGGGTAAAATGATTGCTCCGATTATTCAGATAAATACATTGTTAATGTCTATGTTTAGAAACATCGTTTTAAGTTATTCTGAATCATCTCTGGTATTTTACTGGAGTTAATATGTTTATTCCTCTATGATGGTACCAATCAACAACATTTCGATGTTCATCTTTTCATTTTCTTTAAATTATAATATATTATGGTGGCTGTTCTGGAGGTAGCGTTGATTCACACAAATCTTTGAAATTAATGATAATTTCAACAATTTCAAATGACTAATAACGAAATTTGACCATTTAAGCAATAATAAAAGTTTTTATTGTGAAAGATTATTAAATCTGTTGTATCGCAACAGTATATATATATGATAAAATTCTCAGAACATAGAGTCATAGACAGTAGAATTCCGACTGGTGATTAAAGCACAATATGTACCGAATCTTGTCCCGTATAAATCAAATCTTCAGACACTGAGTGAAATGTAGCCGCATGTGTGAATACTGCATATTGTTCACAGTAGGTTATCAATAATAGGTGTGTGTCACTGAAGGAAGCCTCCACACTGAGTGTCCGACATGGCGATAGTTCTCATCCTGCCAGGGGATTACACCAGTTCTTACTAAAGCACACACTATAACATCACATATTCAACTGAGCAAAGTTATGCACATGACACGTCGTTATCTCAGAAAGTGGGTCTAGTCCTCTAGATAAATGGTTAAACCACCTAAAATCACATAGATTTCCTCAAGGGCAGTGTCACTCTCAGGGTAAGACTGACACTCTGCTACAGAAGACTTCAGTACATGAGTAACACGACTATCACAGACCTGCAAAAGAAAGGACAGTTAAAGAGAGATGTTGAAATACACGTATGAAGCATGTTCCACGAGTTTGTTGAATTGATATGAAGGATATTGAGGCACTCTCAGAAGTCTACTATTTAAGTGAACAAGAATTCAAACAGACATATTTTGAAATAATACTGCTTTTAAACTGTTATTGTCTTGAATAGCTTACTGCAGTATTCTTTCTAAAATATACATCGGTGTATCTACTTTCATAAAGACCTGACCTTTTTAATTACAGCCTCTCGATATCAAGATCTATTCAATAATGATGTTGTGAATATTTTGAAGCTAATAATTTGACTGGAAGTTGTTGTTGCCATAGAGAGCAAAAGTTCCCAGTCCAATTAGTTTCAAAATATTCAACAGAATCTCCCCTACATTATAACAAATCGGTAATAGTATGTATGTATGTATGTAAATATTTCTAGAGCGCCAATTCCGAAATTAATCGCTCAAAGGCGCTTTACAAATTGTAAAGATGAAAAAGATACGTTTTTAGGCTAGATTTAAAAGGCTCAATTTTGTGACAGTTTCGGATATGGGCAGGTAGATTATTCCAAAGTCTTGGACCGGAATTCGAAAATGCACGCTGTCCAACAACTAAATTAGTAGACGGGACCACACATAATGTCTGATCACTTGATCTTAGGGACCGAGGTGCAATTCTCTTTGTAATTAAAGTAGATAGATACTGTGGGGCTAGTCCATGTAAACATTTGTAAACGAGAAGCACGATTTTATACTGTATGCGCTCTCTCACAGGAAGCCAATGGAGTTGTTTGAGTACTGGTGTTATGTGGTCTGTTCGCTTGGTTCGTGTTATTATCCGTGCTGCCGTGTTCTGCACCCTCTGGAGACGTTGTATCTGCTCTGATGTAATTCCTGCTAGCAATGCATTTCCATAGTCTAATTTGGATGTTATAGAGGCGTGAATGAGGGTCTTAGTGGCATCTGCTGTCAGTAATTTTCTAATTTTGTTAATGTTTCTGAATGTGAAAAATAGCGATTGACAGAGGGCCGTAACATGTTTGTTCATGGACATCGAGTCATCGAATATGACACCAATGTTCCTTGCACTAGAGTTAAAAGAAATGTTTTCGTCACCAATTTGAAGATGCTCTATGTCAAGTTTTGGTCGGAGTTGCCGTGACGAGATAAGCAGTATTTCAGTTTTTTTATCGTTTAGCTGTAGAAAATTGTTAAGCATCCAGAGTTTTACATCGCGAATGCAAAGTTCTAATTTCTCACGAGCATCAAATTGACTATTTGGGCGGAAGGCTATATATAGCTGCGTGTCATCAGCGTAGAAATGATACTCAACTCCGTGCTTTTGCAGTAATCGACCAAGTGGTGATGTATATATTGTAAACAGCAGGGGCCCCAAAACGGATCCTTGAGGCACACCGGAAGTCAATGTACCATCGGATGATTTGGAGTTGTTTATGATGACAGTTTGACGGCGACATTTGAGATAGGACTCGAACCAAGAAAGGACAGTGCCGGCAAGGCAATAGCTGGTCTGTGAGAGATAAAGGACTAATATCCTAATTATTATGCTTTGACTAAACAGAATTTAATCATCTTGTCACCTTTAGTCGTTTTACTTTCAAAATATGGAGACACTAGTGCTTCAGTTATTGTACCTGTAGGCTTATCATGATTGTCTCATTACCCTTGCCCTGTAGAGGTAATAAGGTATTGCATTCAGATAGTGTGTCTGGAGCTCAGTATCGCTCACCTGGAGTACTGTTGCCAGCAATAGTTTTTAGTTTTAAAAGCACACATTGTGGCCAGACATTTGTAAGAGTAACCTGTTAACCCTTTAATGGTCGAATCTGGTCAAAAATTTTAATATCTGCCTATTGAATGTCTATTTACAGGCCAAGATAATACAACTTTTGAAAATTTATCACTGGAATGACTGGCTCGGGTATAAAGCCAGTCATTCCAGTGGTAAATTTTCAAAATTGTCTTCTCTTGGTCTGTAAATGGACATTCCTCAAGACCATAACAGAGGCCGGTTTTGGCTGGCATGACCATTAAAGGGTTAAACAATTTTGGGGGGATTTCTGGAAACCCAAGATAGCTGCTGAAATAAATCCACCAATCAATTTTATGTATATTCTATTCGGATGCCTAACACTATAGCAGCCAAGTTTGATTGAAATCGGCCCAGTAGTAAAATGTATTAATTACTAATAAGTATTTTTTTAACCAAATTTCATTCCTAATTTCAGAAATCCAAAATGAGCACAAAAGATTTAACAACCAGATTCTGTATATATGTCAAGAATCATACATGTCTCTCCATGAGAATTTCGAAGCGGAGTAATCACCTGCTCTCCTGAATTTAAATTTAAACCAGTGAAGCGAGTAGTGTTAGTACTCGCCTCTATATTCTATCATCGTTACTAAACAATATAGGCAATCTATGAGATGTTCACCTAGAATTAACCTTAGGCAAGAGGAGAGCAACCATTCGCCTCTCCATAAGTCATGATCATATAATGTAGCATCTTAGAGGTAATTACATACAGGTCTTGTTGAAACATACTGTCATCTTTAAGACAAAAATGTGTTTTGAAAGATTTTTGAAATCCTAGATAGCCATTGTAAAAATCAGCCAATCAAGTAATAGTTTGTATCAAAAAATTCCATGCGGTTTAAGTTCATGCCAGCCAAGCTTGGTTAAAATTTGGTCATTTTTAAGAAGATTTAATTATACGTTTTGAAAGATTAAAAAAAATTATAGTAAAATCCAAGATGTCCAGGTCAAATCTTCAGGTGGCCATTGGAAAATTTACCAATCAAATTTCTGGATAAATTCTGGGAAGCCTACTATCATAGAGCTATCTAAGCACAATTGGATTAATATCGGTGGTTAATGGCCAGAAGTATTTTCATAAAAAGAATTATAGAGGGGCAGGCAACAGAGGCAAAGGTCACCATGGTATAAGCCCGCTTAGTCACTTGTCCCTTCAGAATGGGTGTGCTACAAATTACTGATCAAATTTGGATAAAATTTTAACACAATAAAGGCTGATACTGTGAAGAGAATTTTCAGATGTTGGCTGTGATCAGTCAACCAATTTGGCTCAAATTTTAATAGGAAAGTTTGTAACCGTACATTAGGCTTCCACAACATGGCCATGTTTCATACGGAAAATCCGTCATTAGGTGGAGGGTGATCTTGCTCGCTCTGTAGTTAATATTTACCGGTAAGCAAATGTTTGCTTATCAGACTGAAAGTTCATGTTTCTTGTACAGCAATAACCGAATCAATATGGGGTTCTAGCATGCATGATGGTCAAGAGATTAATTTTTGAAAACTTATCACTGGACTGGATGACTTGATAATGGAGCCAGTCATTCTAGCGGTAAATTTTCAAAAATATAATTCTCATGACCTGCAGATGAACATGCAGTAAGGAGATATGCTGATTTTTGTTACCAAATTTAACCATTAAAGTGTTAAATATTCAAACATTTATCCAGACAGACGAGATCTCTCTTGACATAAACAAAACCTTTGTACTACAATCAATTCCGGAATCATAGTTTAATCCTCATCCCATAGGTGGTAATGCATTTTGTATCCAGAAGTGTATCTACTACTGAGCTGATTTGGCTGTGGGTGGAATGATTGTACACTAATTCCACTACTTTGTTTATGTTAAAGCCCATTTTCTAACTTCAATGAAACCTTCAGGGTCAGTGAGGTCACCTTAAAAACGGCTTCTGCAGTGGTCTTGAGAAATGTCCATTTGCAGACCAAGAAGGCTATTTTGGAAATTTTACCATTAGAACGACTGGATCGATAAGCGAGCCAGTAGATTCCAGTGGTAAAATTTCAAATATTAATCTCTTGCATCAGTAAATCGAAATTTAAAAGAAATTCAAGGGTTAAAGGGTGAGGAGACTGTATACAGTGGCTACTTGTTTGTGTTCCATAAGGTGGTCTCTTCATAGGCATATAATTTCCACTCTGTGATAATATTACTGATTAACTTGGAGGCATTTCAAAATTAAATGGAAATCTAAAGTCAACCAATCATCGATTCTAAACTCAATCAGTCATCGAAGAGGCTAAGGGACCAGTTAGTGGTGGTCATTGTCTTTATCTATGCCTGCTCATTAAAAATAGAGAGAACTAACATGACAGATGCCAGTATAGACTGGCGGTATTAACCTTTTTTAATTTGGCCTTAGAGAAGATTGTGTGCAATATATCTGATATTATTTAAGTCCTCTATTGATTTTTTTAAGAAATTTTAATTTATGACGGTAGTAATCATTACACTGCTCGGATAATTCTCATGCCGGTTTGTACATGTAGCAAAATAACCTAATGCACACTAAACATACACAACAGCAAGATGTTTTAACAGTAACTAAATCAATATACATCATTATTATAGTTTTCTTACAACACACCTTTCCAGTTTTAGCTATGCCCCACTCATCTCTAGCTAAGCTACACCAACCCAATGCTCGTGTGGTGATCGATCGATCCCTGCACTTCTTGACTATCAATTTCCAGAAAACTATTCAGGGAAGCTGTTGAATATTTTGAAACTAATGTGACTATTATTAAATAGCAAATACATACAATTCATGCAATGTGTCGGACTGTTAAACATTTAAATGGACTAAATTGAGTCATTCTTGCTGTAATTGATTACGACGTCATACTATGCGTCACGTAGTTGATTATGATGTCATATGATGGATGGATAAATTGGAAATATCCATTACGCTTATGTGTGTGAACAAAAGTAAACCTCCATCAGCGTGCTAATGTCTATTTCCAGCATGCTAAACAGTTGACGATTGGTTTGGTTGAGTGAAATTAATGAAAACGGTTGTTTTAGTAATTCAATTAATTATCTTCTAATAGGATTAATAAAATAAAACTAATTGTTTGAACAATTACAATATGTAAATAATAAATTTATGATTATACCTTTATAACTTGAATGCGAATTGACACCTCTGAGTGTAAAGTATCATTTCTTGCCCCCACGTTGTCCTGCACTGACTCAGTCATGGCTCGCCAATCACCTGCTCATCGCTACAAGCCAGCATTTCAGGTGTACTCCAATCGTTGGACTATCAAAAGAATTAATTGGTATATTCCGTCCAATGTGACTTTTAGTGCTCTACGATACACAGTATTTCTTCATTTTGACTTTCTATAACCTGATAAATGCGTGTTTACAACAAAATTTTCACAAAAACAAATAAACATCGTGAGGAACCGATTCTTACATACCAGTACCCGAGTACCCGCTAATTGCCTTTGAGCGACCTCGCTAAGCGATCGTCCGGAAATGTGTATTACATTCTCCGCTTCAGATGCAGTATTGATCAATATTTTAATTCTATACGCTTATTAGCCCCAATCGACATCCAAATATCATATTCCCAATTTCCACACAAATCTGTCACGTCTGAGACCGAGTAGTCTATCGGGAAACGACGGCGTGTCTACTTTTTTCACGCGTTCCACTTGTGACGTCACAAGTACGAGGGATTTACCGCTTCCCAGAAATCAGAGTTTTTGTTCGGCAATCCTCGGAAATTAATGATAATTTGCTTATATTTTTTTAATACGGCATTTATATTATTAACTAATACAATTTTTGAGTAGAGGAGGTTTATTTACCTAAAATAACTATTACTCTTGTTAGCCGAAATCTACACTTTAAAACTGATCATGCACTGAATCGTATAGGGAAAAGGATTTGGGTTGCTTGCTCCACCCCCCACCCCCACCCCCCCACCTCTCTCTCTTTCTCTCTCTCTCTCGCGGTCAGTGTTTTGATAAAGCTGCCTATGTAAGTAGGTCGCAACCACAATTGCTATATAAAACAAACATGTTCATTAAAACCTTTGCGCCAAGAAACTGAGCTAGAGCCATCTTCCTGGTGGCGCGTAGATGATTGGCAATTTCATCATACAATGCGTTAACTTGTGTTTCACTTCGTCAGTCAGTATCGAGCGAAGGCATGCTCGAAGATGTGTGGTCGGTATTAAGTGAATGCAAACTCTATTAGGTGTTTTTGTATAAACAATTGAATGTAAACTCTATCCTGTGTGGTCAGTATTAAATGAATGTTTGCTGTATCCTGTATGTGGTATGATTAGTTGTAATTGGTATGTTTTGGAACACAAATTAAGGATTCCATTCATGTCCCGTCAAGACATGTTTATTATGTCTATCTGGAAGAAATACGATCCTAGATACAGTTTGGACTACGCTTCATCAACGTTCGGCTCACGTACTTTGTTTCAGAATAAGAGAAGAGTTCCCCGGACAGGCCTATTGATTATATGTGATGAGATGGCCAATAAAGGGATCCGTTTCAAGCTATGCCTCGTCCATTTTAGCTAAACTCTGTCCGCTTTTATGCTAGTTGGAATCAATTTGAAACTTAGAAATTTGAAACCTCTATTCCCATTTTAGAAATTAGGCTATAAAGTAATCGTAAGCGGATGGATATTTTGAAACTATCCTGACTAGAGGTCTGTTGACGCCTCTATTGAGGGATCTGATCTGTTTCGTAAGTAGCTGACGTCATCATGAAAATATGTGACATTTTTGCTGACGTCACAATTTAAATTATGTGTCTCAGTCAAGAAAGTCCAAAAGGTCGTTACAAAAATGTATGAATTAGTTGTCTTTGGTGAAAATATTAAAACTGATTTGACTGGAGGCTGTTGCTTCATGGAATCAACAACTGCCAGTCAAATTAGTTTCAAAATATGTAGGCCTATTGATAAAAAGCAGAATGAGTGCAGAAGGATTGCTCTCTGAGGATTCACCGCAGCTTATTTGTATAATTTCCTTGAATTTCAGACAGGGAGAAATAGAGGAACCCATTTCTAGCTATGTCCAGCCCAATTCTAACTATGGCCCGCCCATTTCTATCTACGCTCCTCCCACTTTGTACGCTTGTGGAAACCGATTTCTACACTTTGAATTGTGAATTCCCAGAATCCAAATTGCAAGACATGAAATTTGGGATTCTGGGAATTCATGGTTCAAAGCGTATAACTCGATTCTAACACGCGTACAAAGTAGGATGAGCATGGCGAGAAATCGGCGCGGCATCGCTAGAAATGCATTCCTATATTTTCACTATGTTCGCATAATATCGTGATGTAAGGGAAAGGAAATCTGTGATCATTAACTAATCACGTCGCATGTCTAGGTCAAAACTTTAAGCCTGTCTCCCACTCGTGACCATCTCTTTGGGAGTAGATGCGAGTACGTGTGAGTGGTTGAGAACTTGAACTAATCACTCGGTGGGAGATGATTTTATTGCAAGTGGTCGCACGCGCTCATATGTGGTCGCTGTCCTCAAGGCATTTGTCGGTGATCGCTGACTTTTGTTCAAAAGTCCTGCGACCTCCACAAGCGTTCACTCACAGTCCCAAGTCGATCTCAACTTACGCGCAATGTGAGCGAATGGTGATCGCAATGACTCTCAGTCCACTAGTGGTCTCAAGTTAGTTCGCTGGAAATAGGTAATACTCTCAAACCTAGACCAATGTCAGCTGCGACAACACCTCTCACACATTATGAGTATGTTGTAAGCAATCGCCTGCGATGGCGTATATGTCACTAGGTTGCCAAAGGTCTGCAGTGTGAGAGTTAATTGATCGCAATTTGATGCAATCGCAAGTAGTCGCGTTCGCTCTCTTGAGACCACAAGTCTCATCAACGACTCGGACGTACTCGCATCTACTCCCAAGTAAATGGTTACCCAGTGGGGGATAAGCTTTAACCATTTCAGGACTAGAGATGGCAAACAGATGTAGTATTCTATTGTTAGTTTACAAGACAGAGGGAAACGAAGGTCCATAGGATGAGAGTGTTTCTATAGTGATTAATTGTTTGGGCATCATAAGGTGGTCACATAAGTCAGGTTTTACTCGATCCCCATAACCTCGCTTTAGAGCCTCTATGTAGCATCTACTATGTGTTTATGAAGAGAAGCTAATTGAGCAGCAGGACTAACAACCTTGTATTCATCCATTATCGTCCAGAAAACGTATTTTTATCAGGTTACTATCTGGTATACATTAACAACTAAGTATTGCTTGATGGCACACATCTTCCCTCTCCATAATGATCAGTTCTCTTTAGCAACCACAGATTGTGGTTCTGTTAGACGGGTGTTCATATGGCCACCAACATCATGTGGACCAACACGATAGCAAAGGAGCTTTATTACGCAATCACTTGTTTCTAATGACCTCATTTTGATGGTCCACCCAGTGTCCGCCATTGGCAGGTTTTGCTGTACAGCGGTATTTATGTCATACTAACTCAAAGTGAATGCTCATTTTCTCTCTCATTAAGTACTTTTATTACCTTGGCCACGGAAGAACTATTCGTGTTTTGTGTACCGGTATGTTTCAGCTAGCCTGGCCATTAATTTGCTGCGAAGAATGCAGAGTGAGGTATGAGTGATGTCTGTGACAGTTAGCGGAATACTAATACCCTCAAGATATTCACCGTGGCAAGCTAACCAAACTAAAGCAAGTTTATTATTGTATTAAACATATTATATGTGTTCATTTTGAAAATTAAGTTATTGTAAGCTGTTGCTGTTTATGACAAGACCAAATTGCTGAAACGCTGATGACAAAATGAATACCATTTAGCAAGCAAGCACGGCAAAACTGGATACAGGATATTACCTGTGGGGCTCGGAACATAAGCTATAGGCAAACGACCAATGATAACTAATGAGTATTAATGTAGCTGACGAATATTGGTGATTTGCTGCGTGGTTAGAAAATTTCAGCTAGATAAGTTAGATAATTCCAGCTAGATAATTGGCACGTTAGATCTATAATTTGCGATTTGGACGTCGGAGAGGATGCTAGTCTTGTCAATCGTCCTGGACAGATAACCATAATTTGCATCCTCCACGACGTGTGACTTAAAATAATGAAACCTGGTCAGATGCACCAATGACGGACTAAGAGCTGACATCCAGAGTATCAAGTTATTCTAGGCATAACAGGAGGTGGAGATGCTAGTTGAATAATAATCCGCAATGGACATGCATGAATCGACCACAACATCGTATATTGGCCCATGCTATAAGAAACTCCTTATCGTATTTCACGTCAACATTGACATTGATTGTCAATGGGGATAATGGTTAAAACATATAATCCTGTGAGAGAAAAGTTTTGCTGTCTCCATTTTGTTTTGATATGGACATGGGTGTTGAATAATTATCAACAATGGATATGCATGAAGCGAACACAACATCTTATATTGGACCCTATTATATATGTCAACATTGCCGATGGCCTTAATATTCAATGCAAGATTTATCCGCAACGAGTATAATGGTCGGAACAAGCTTTTCTTCTGAAGTTTTGTTTTGCGACCCTTGCGACAACGCTACAATTCTGGCTGTCATATTATAATTAATCTACCTCGGGAAACTACTGACAAATAGACAGACAATCGGCGTAGGCGCATGGTAGGAGCGCGTCGGGAAATGTGTACCAAACAAGTGTTAGTTTGATTGCAGACTACATCAAATCTTCTCTTTCTCAATCTCTTTTCATGGGAGCGAGGGAGGGATGGAGGGAGGCAGGGAGGGAGGGAGGGAGAGAGAGAGGGGAGAGAGAGAGAGAGAGAGAGAGAGAGAGAGAGAGAGAGACGGGTATCTGTTCAAAGCTGTGTCACTTTTATTATCCAAAGCATTACGAAACTGTGTGATTGAAGCAGATTGTTACTGCAATTCAATCAATAGATGCATTATAAGCGAGAATCAGGGATAACGATAGCGACAACCTGCAAAAGTACACAGTTTGAACAACATAGTTGGAATTCCCGATCAGCGCTTTCAATGCTGCTACAACATATATCATATTTTATGGTAACAATGACCGTAATTGTCAATGTGAGCTTTGTCGACAACGAAGATAATGCTCAAAACATGTAATTCCTTAGCAGAATTATTTTGCTGTCTAAATGTTGTTTTGAGGTGTAGATGGGTGTGGAATAATTATCCACAATGCACGAATCGAGCACATCTTATATTGGACCATGTTACAGGAAACTACATATCTACTCAAATCAATGGACTTTTCCATTTTTAGCTATGCCCCGCCCATCCCTAGCTAAGTTCCACCCACACCTCGTTCGTGTTGGGATAGATCGATCTCTGAACTCCCTGACTATCGAATTCCAGAAAACTACACAGGTAAGCTGTTGAATATTTAAAAACTAATTTGACTGGGTGCTGTTGCTGCCTCAACAGTGCCCAGTCGAATAAGTTTCAAACTATTCAACAGCATGTTTATTAAATAGTAGAGACATACAATTCTTACACCTGTCGGACTATAGAATCATTTATGACGTAATGATTATGACATCACCCTACACGCCGCTTATCTGATCATGACGTCATATGACGCCATTGCTCTGGAATGGTCCATTAACACTTTTATGGTCAAGATTTCCAAAGACAGTATATTTCTTGCATGCCAATAGAAGATACATTTTGTAAACTTAGCACTGAAATTTACAAATATAGCTTGTATTGTTTGACAATTTAGCACTGAAATGACTTGCTCGTTTACCGAGCGAGTCACTCTAGTGGCAAATTGTTCAAAATGCTTCTCTTGCCCTGCAAATAGACATGCTACAAGAGCACTTGTTCTTGGTAGGTTCGACGATTAAAGGGTTAAGTTGAGACAAGAGGGGTTAATAGTTGATGCATTGCTGTCATGACCCTGTCTATGACTAGCGAGAAGATGATCAATGTTAATCCATTGAGGTATGTTTTAGCATTGACTCACTGTACCACCATGGCCGCGGTATATTACATCCTAACAACATTTCTGCTACCATATACACCAATTATGATTTATGACTGGATTAATTGAAACCATAAAGTGCAAGGCGTATAACATAATTGTTCAATGATAAATGAAAACAAAATTGAAGACAATTACAGATAATTGTTTGTAATCACTGTAATCATTGCACGATTATCTCTCAATATCATATAAACTAATGAAGGAGAACAGTCTGTAGCGATCTATCTGCAATCGTTCATTCTGATATTGAGTACTATTGCATGGATCGTAATGGAGGGGTATATCCATTGGTCGATTCTTACATATGTCCTGCCCATTTCTAGCTAAACTCAGCTCATTTAAGTACACATAATAGAATAGATTTTAATACATTGAACTCTAAATACCCAGAATCGCAATGTCAAGGTAACTATTAAAGTACGCTCTTGATGTTTTGAAACTAATTTGACTGTGAGCTGTTGTTGTTCACAGCTCCCAGTCAAATTAGTTGCAAAATATTCAACAGATGTTTATAAAATTTCAAATTCACCAGGGACAGACAATCCAAGACGCTAACCAAATTTTAAGGTTATTATACAGGTAAGCTGGAGAATATTTTAAAAGTAATTTGACTGGGAGCTGTTGTTGTAGTAACGGCTCCCAGTCAAATTAGTGTCATAATATGCAACAGAATGTTTATTAAACTGTACATTCAACAAGGACATACAATTCCTACACATTCGTGACAGACTGATGAATTTTTTATGGGACTATGCCATTTTGATTATGACGTCACCTAACCAGTGGTATACTTGACTATCAAATCAGCTAGCGAGTGAAGTAATCGATTTTGACAGAGTGCATCCCTCTATTGAAATGCATAGACCTTGTAATATCCAGCAAATAAAAACTAGAAAACTTTTACTGAGGTCTGGTCAGGTTGACAGTGAAGATGCAACTTGACACGAATTGGATACATACGGTATCTTTTAATATATCTACTGACCATGTTTGATCAAGGAGTATCTATTTCTGTTAAAGAGACACCAGTTAGAAACAGGACTCTTCATTTGGGTTTTTTTCAATCCTTCTGGACAAGCTGGGCCCATTTCTTTAAGAAGGAAAAGGTGCAGCTTGGACACCATTTTGAAATTTCTTTATTTTTTATAAACCTTTCTGGCAAATGGACATTCATTTCTGCAAACAGAATCCCGAAAACTGGTATCTAAATCCCGCTGAGCTGATTACCAGATGACGACGTCTGGTGGTTCTTTGCACTTTAGAAAGACTCTTTGGATTTTGCAAAGTGTCTGGCCATGGGCAGTTCAGTTAATCAAGTTAAAATCCCGAAAAAGGAAACTTGTACGCGATTTAGGATAAAAGGAGAGTCCATTTCTGCAAAACTCGGAAAGCTGCTTCCACAGACACGATTCTGAAAATGGAAGATTCCTAGTTCCCTATGTGGTAATTACAACCGAGTGAATACCCCTGCAAGGCATCATGTGGATTACATTCGAACCAGCGCACGAGACCGCCTGTACTCTAAGATAAACCTGACTGTTCCTTCAGACAGGTGGTTGAAACCTCATTATATTAATATGCCATCCCGTTTTATGACTGGTCATGTGCCTTCATTAGATAGTCGCATTTAAAGAGACATTCGCCGATAGATATAAACAAATTTTCGACACTTCTATTATATTTGGGTAATGTAATTATATCGATACATTGCTACTATATTCTATTTTCTATGCAGACATTCCTGAATGGTCACCAATATTTGTTATTATTTAAAATATTTCTGTAATCATTATATATATATATAAACAGATTCTACAATCCTCGCAAAGCTTCAAAAGATTCTAAGGGCAAAGAAAGGAAACTTAGACAATGGACCTTTCCGGTATTTAGCTAAGCTCCGCCCACACCTCGCTCGGGTTGGGATTAATCGATCTCTGAACACACTGACTATCAATTTACAAAAAACTCACAGATAAGCTGTTGGATATTTTGAAACTTATTTTACTGGGTGCTGTTGCTGCCTAAGGCCAGTCAAATTAGTTTTAAAAATATTCAACAGCATGTTTATTAAATAGCAAAGAATTACAAAAACATACAATTTATAAACGTGTCGAACTCTTTACGATTTGATGACGTTCTATATGGAACCCCTTTTGACGTAAAGATTTTGACGTCATCATATACGCGCTGAGCTGATTATGATGTCATACGAGGTCAGATGATGGATGGATACTCTTGAAAGGTGAATTATAGGGACACTTCAAAGAAATCAGTTACTGACATGTATCACATAGCACATCTGGCAATACTCCGGGACAATGAAATACGGCGTCAACGAAATATGGCAGTTACTGTAAGCGAATTCTCTGGTGCACGAAACAGTTGTGAAGTCAGACACCAGAAGGATGTATTGAGAGTGTAGATGTTTGGCCAGGAGAGCCTGCGGCAAGATGTTTTTTCCGTGCCCTGACGGGTCAATGATCAGCACCACCTGGCCAGCATCGGCTGGCCTACTGTCGAATGGTACATACATGCGTGCAGATGATGGTTAACACTTGGTCGGCGGTAGCCTCGTCTATATCTGGGAGACTAAACGGCAGTACTTTCTGCACTAGCTCTTTCGCCTGCAGAGCGGGGAATCCTGCACCTCCGGCGGATGCGAAGGATGCGATGGAGGCGTCAAGAATGAAATCCCAGCAGCAGCAGCTGAGAAAATAGCATAGAGGGCCTGTGTCAGCACCCACAGTGTCCAGTACATCCAGTATCTGTATGATACATACACGGGAAGCCATGACTATCCTGTGGTCTAAAACGGCAAGCCAAAGAACCCTGACTTCTTCACCTCTGGTAGCCGGAGGCTGGCAGTAGCACCTGTTTGGCCGTCGACAGTGATATGGCTCAGGTCGAGGGTGCCTATCTTGAGATTCTCTCCATCCTGTCGGAATGAGCTCCATGGTTTCAGGAGATCCTTAACCAGGTCCTGTGCATGTGACTCAGCCATAACTTTGATGGCTCCAGCCTCATCGACTCTGAGCATACCTCGCATCGTCACCCTCTCCTTGATGCCAATCCCCTTGTACACAGTCTTAGCCTTGTTAATGGCCGATTGTCCTACCATATCAGTATTCCCGATGAGATCTCGGGCTGGGATGGTACCTCAGATCTCCCGCGGGTCTCCCTTCTCATCGAAGTCTAGTGAGCAAGATTGCCTAGCTCTTTGCTTTCTGTGTCTGTGAGTGACAGAGTCATATATATATATATACAGATGGCTTAAACCTACTAGTCATACCCCCAGTGAAATAGTTGGGCATAGGAGGACCACGCAGTCGGCCAAGGGAATAGGTAACAGTGCTCAGGGTACTGGCACTCTCTGCAGGGGCACGCCTTGTGGGCGGTCCACCATTCCTGGGCATTGGCGATCCTCAGTCTGCATGCTCGACTATGGGCTACACACCACCCTCCGGCACACCATACCTCATATGCTGCATGGGTCTCGTGATCCACGTGTCACTATTCAGAGGGGTTAAACGTAGGCGACGATGATCCCAGCCATTGCACTCGTTGCTAGCCCTAGAACAGCGGCCTCCATTAGTGTAACACGTTCACCCATGATCTTGGCGGCAACCGCGTAGGAGGCACCACTGAGAGCGATCTTTGGGATGGAGTGAGTTATTCCGAGACATTGCCTGGCCACCCCATTTACCACTGTGGCGAGGACAGCCACAGTGGTGGCAGGAAGAACCTCATTTCCCCCTGTCATCTTCACCACGGCCACATTCGCCGCCACGTTACTGGCGACATGGACTGCCAGATGTTTTGCTTTGGTCAGTAACTTCTGTGTCTTGGTTCACAGCAGGTTCTCCACCTTCTGATGACTTGCCTGGCTCTTGGGCAGTTGCTTCACGATCTGTACCATTGACGTCATTGTTTAAGTATCGCCGAGCAGCTCCTGCGAGCTAAAGGTTTCTACAAGGATCGGAAGTATCTGTCAGATGTGTTCCAGCAGTTGCAGACCGCCATGGCCTCACCGGACTCAGAGCTGAACAAGGCTCTGCGATACTACAAGCTGGAAAAAGGATGCGCTGCCGAACCCTCCAGCCCTTGGATGTGCATGTTGGCTGTGGGTATAGCGGCTGTAGGGCATGCCAAGCTGGTTCAGTGTCTCACCGTGGTCCCCACTGCTACTGTAGAGAGTCTGGATAGTCTTATAGCTGATTTGCTAGCGGCGGAGTAGGATGATCCCGAGTGCCACGATAGCTAGGCCTGACACCACACATGGAGCTACTACGGGAAGCAGTGTCGTGTCGACTGGCTGCAGTGTCGGGGTGCCTGGAGCTGCCGTGCCGACTGGCTGCAGTGTCAGGTTCGGAATGACTGTATGGCTCGTACTATGTGTAGGTGCGTTGATGGGAGTGTTGAAGCCGAAGTGGACACCGGGGAACTCCCCTCGACTATCATGTTGTTATAGTCCCTGACTTGGAGGTCCTCGATGTTCACGACCATGTTGCTTGGAATCAACCGTAGGTGTGGCGAAATAGCAAAGTCAAGTTTGCGACGGGCCTTCTGCAACCCCTGCTGGACCTTCAATATATGGTGGTACTCTTCATCGGTGACCTGGCCATCCTCGAGAGCTTTGCTGACAGACTCGTCGATAGTCCATAGCATACTCTGTGCCAGTGCCACGTACTTAGCATGCTTCTCCAGCCTCCTTGTGATCTGCTGTTGCCCCACTCCCACGCCCGTGGCCAAGACAGTGGCAGCTAGTGTCATGCCACCCAGCGGGATGGCGACGATGGCCCCCACCCCTGTAGCGAGAGTGGCCACTGCTGCCACCCCAGCACTGGCTCCAATCACACCCGCAGCAGTGGTTGTACGTGCGAGGACGTTGTAGGCTGTCTTATATCACTTGCGCATTCTACTGTACTTTTCTGCCTCATGGCCGAGATTCTGTCTGATGGTATCTATCTGCTGGAGTCGCCAGCCATGGATGGAACCACCCTCGTCAGCTATCAGGGAGGGGTATATTTCTGGTTGCTTCCGCCATTCTGATTTTGCCATAGTATACCTGGAGATTAAACCTGCATCGCCTGCAGAATCTGCTCATGAGTCCTAGAAGGGTACATTTTGGAGAGCCTGACGAACCATGCCAGCTTGCTGGTGTCGAGACAGACGTCTCTTAGACAGAGGTCATCCAGCACTATGTCGGGTGCCAGTAGCTTTCTGAGACGTGACATCTGGAACGTCACCTTATGACCAAGATAGTAGGTCCGCCGCTGGATGGCTTTCTTGGTCTTACACTCCTGTGCCATCTCCTCTTCCCACTGTATGGCATCTGGCCCATCCTCGTCTGCGACATCGTCATATGTGAAGACACCTGGCTCATCCTCGTCTGTGAAGACATCTGGCTCATCATCGTCTGTCAAGACTCCTGCATCCCGCTTACTCTCCTCCAGGAGGGCCTGCCAGTAACGGAAATTTTCACTGTTCCTTCGCCTCCTTGCAAGGCTCGCATTCTGTTGATACCAGCTCTCCCGCTGTAGTCGCTCTCCTTCTTGTTGCAGTGCGAGCAATCTGTTCGTTTAAGGCTTTTATCTGTGCAGGGGTCATGAAGAGGCAACCCTGTAGCTGGTTCTTCATCATCTCGACAAAGGTCAGATATTCCTGGTGTGATATCATGTTGTCGTCAGGTCCATGAGTAATAAGAGTGTAAACTCTAAATGGGCATCCGATATCCCATCCGTGCTGGCATATATGTTAATGGAGGGGCTGTCAAACAGGTGATTTACAGGTGTGAACAGGCTAGGACTGATAACTTTCCATAGGTTGTTGTTGGCACCTGGGAGATACTCTATCATGTCCCGGTCGACTTCTACCAGTGAGCTGCTGTGTGCACTGCCCGGAGGTTGATGTAGCACATCGGCGTGTATGTATGTTGTGCCCCACTGGGGCACCTCAAAGAGGACCCATTCTACACGGCGCTGTACCACCCGTCTCCCTTCTAGAGAGGGTGAGATTACGTTCTCACCAACGGAGAGCAGCAGTCGGACAATCGGCATGGTTATATGTCTTGTTTAAATCCCTCCTATGGCGTGCTATGGAGCCCATATTTGCTCACTCGACTGGTCTTGCTGACCTGGCAGATGTGTACGCAGTTGATGCTGCCAAGGTAGAAGAGAGCGATGGCAAGTCATTCGCCCTACAGTACGAAGCAAACTCAAAGGCATTCTCCCTCCACCTCATTGGTGGTGATGGGGTGGAGCTGCTCACAGACCTCAAGGATGTGTCGAAGAAGAACCTGGGTCGCAACATAGATGGCCACAAGATCGTGATTCAGTACGATTTCCCGAAGAGGAAGTACATCCTCGAGCCGTTGATTGAGCTCTTGGATACAGAGGTGGTAGACATCAACACCCTAGATAACTACCTCAGCTTTAATCTGGTCAAACCCTATTCGAGCGGTGCCCTGTCGATGGCCCATGATGGCCTGCTATTGACCCTGGCAAAAAACCTGCAGTTAATATTTGAGAAGAATGAAGTGTGGTACCGCGCTGGACTTGGAGGTGACTGGCAAACATGGTTGCCCCTATATAGGCATCCCGCACTCATTAACATAGAGGTTACTCCACTCTCCACTGTTGTGAAAAAGGATGGGACAGTTCGAAAGCTCTACAATCGGGGAGCATCCTTCCTGACCTACATAGGTGAAGGTGTCTCCCTGACGAGGGTGTGTCACCGGATCGGGGTTACAGGTGGAAAGCTCCTGCTGCATCGTCCATTCGATGGACCAGAAGATGCTGTTAACCTCCAGGATGGCACCCTACGGGTAGATGGTTTGTCACATGTCTCCAAATTCAAGTGTGCTGTTAAACTGCTTCAGCGAGTCGGACTCACTAGCCCGCAAACGACTCATATAGTCCTAGAGCTACGTTTCTTAGCCGGCGGCAGAGTGAAGCAGCTAGCCTCTGCCCCTGAGGGGATAAAGATCACTATCGATCCGGATGGAACAGGGCTCGATCTGGCACATATATTTCTCGAGGGGTTCACTCTGTTCAGTTTAACTCTTCATATATAGCCATGATTCTCATCATACTGCTCGTGCTGGCGTCTACAGCAGTGGCACAGGGCGCTGAGACTGCCATGATATTGGATGCCAAGTGGGCCCACCTCGGGGATGACCCCCAGTACAATCCTTGGGTCGACCGCTTGCGGAGAAACATTTACGACTGCTTTCACCCACGTGAAGAGATCAAGCATGTCTGCCACTTCTATTGGGTGGAGAGGGTAGGTCGTGGTTGTCTGCTCTAGACCCCTGCTCAGCACCAGATTCTCTGCGTAACATGTGAACATGCCAGAGTCTGCCGTGGTTCACATGCTAATCACTTTAGCCTCCTCCCAGGTGAGCGTTGACAAGGTAGATGGAAGCCCCTATGGGTGGTCGCATCATGCCGATGCGACTCTGGCAGATACTATGTCTTTGTCTGAGCCTACACAGAATAGAGAGAGAGAGAGAGAGAGAGAGAGAGAGAGAGAGAGAGGTCGGCCCTGTGGTTGATGGCGATCAGTGGTGTATATCACTGTGGAGGCTTGTCTCCAAATGGGCGTTCAGACCCTGGTAGTAGTAGTGTCGGAATGATACTACCTCCCTGCCAGCCGGTCGGCGATCCGTCGTGGCCTCCGCAACCTATGCCCCAGGGATTGAGAGGGCAGTGGTATCATTTGCCTAGTAGTAGTGTCGGAATTAAAATGATACACCCTCCCTCAACTGGCCGCCGTTCAGCGATCCGTGGCCCACACCGCCCTCTCAATCCCTGTGGCCTCCATCTAGAGGCATACCAACCACCTGTCTCAACAACCCTGGGCCTCCATCTAGAGGCATACACCAACCATATGTCTCACCAACCTATGCCCTAGGGATTGAGAAGGCGGTGGGGGCCACGGATCGCCGAGCGGCGGCCAGTTGAGGGAGTTGGTATCATTTTAATTCCGACACTACTACCTTTATATGAAATTGATAGATCTATCAGCGAATGTATGTTTAACACATTTATTGAAACATCTTGACGGACAATGGGCGGGCGGGCGGGCGGGCGGGCGGGCGCGCGGGCGGGCGGGCGGGCGGGCGGGCGGCAGGCAGGCAGGCAGGCAGGCAGGCAGGCAGGCAGGCAGGCAGGCAGGCAGGCAGGCAGGCAGGCAGGCAGGCAGGCAGGCAGGTGGAGGGTTGTGTGGTGGTGGTGGTGGTGGTGGTGGTGGTGGTGGTGGTGGTAACGATAGTTCCATACACAGCTGTGGCAGGTTTTATTATCCAAATCATTACGGAACTGCGTTGAAGCAGATCGCTGCTGCAATTCAATCAATAAATCGCATTATGATCGAGAATCTGGGATAATGATAACGACAACACGAAAGAGCTCACAGTTTGAACAACATAGTTATAATTCCCGAGCAGAGCTTTCAATGCTCCATACATACTGAGCCAAAAGATTTTAGCAACAGTGAAGTTTGGTTTGTTGTATTAAGACTATGTGTCCATTTATAACCAAATTTGCAGGCATGTTTCGTCAATGTAATCTCTCGCTGATCATGAAGAAATGCTAATCATTTCTTGCATTTCCCGGCCGCACGCTTACTGCATGTGAAAATGTTTTTTTCATGCACTGGCCCACATTGGCAGTTAGCGAAGGCAAAAATTCACCATATTGCAAAAGCAGATAACGAACGTTAACAGAAAACTTTTAAAAGTTTACCCTACCGAACATGGGCCGCCGCCCAGGGCTACCCGAAAAATCAGCGGCATGAAGCAATGGGAAGACCCGCTGCTGGGCAGAGCGCTCGCGCTGTTGCTCGACATTTTAATGCATCATGTAGACTTTATGTTTCAGCAAGACAACGCCCGTCCTCATTCAGCTAGGGTCACCAGTGATTTCCTTGAGGCTAACAACGTTCCGGTGTTGGACTGGCCAGCGCGATCACCGGACCTGTCTCCTATCGAACACGTGTGGGACATTCTTGGCCGTATGGTGCGTGAGAACCATCTACATCTTCACAACGTGCGGGAGCTGGAAGCTGCACTGCTCCAGGAATGGGATGCGATTCCTCTTCGTGACATCAGGTTCTTAATTCGAAGCATGAGAAAGCGATGCACGGCGGTGGCTAATACGTGCGGAGGTCACAACCGGTATTGACAGCTCAGTGTCATTATTTAAATTGGACCCTTCCGTTGAATGATGCCGTGTTAAAGGCGCGATGCTAGCATTACAGTAACAAGAGACTGTTGTTCAAATTGGAAAATGACCTATCAATTAAATAATATATTTGAATCAATTTATTATTTTTGTTAAGTAACATTTATACAGTAATATTCTCAGTGTTGCTAAACTTATTTGGTCCAGTATATAATATGTTATGGTAACAATGACCACAAATTTAAATGCGAGCTTTGTCGCCAACGAAGATAATCGGCAAAACATGTAATTCTTTAGCAGACTTGTTTTGCTGTCTACATGTTGTTTTGAGGTGGATATTGGAGTTGAATAATTATCCACAATGGATATACATGAAGCGAACACACCATCTTAAAGTGGACCATGTTATACGAAACTCCATATCATATTTTATGTCGACATTGCAGATAACTTTGATTTTCAATTTGAGCTTTATCGGCAACGATGATAATAGTGCAAAAAATTCATTCTGATGAAGTATTGTTTTCCAATCTCTATTTTCATGTTTTGATGGGATCATTAACTGGTGCTTGTTCTGTTTGTTTCGTCATCACTGGAAATTCTGTCCTATCATCTGATGTTGAGGATCGGTCACCGTTGACATTTATGCCCTCTTCTCCATACTTGCAGACTGCCTTGATCTCACACGGTCTTACCGAATCATGTTTCCCATCCATGTTGTTGGCATTGATTTCAAGTTCATTCCTTCGCCAATGCCCACCTCATTGCTTCTCTGAAGGTGTTCCGTCTTTGCTTGTATATGATACAGGAGACAACACGCCCACATTGTCTGCAATATTCAGCTGTTGCACCTCTCTCTATTATGGTAAACCTTTAACCAGTCTCATGTCAGCATCACATCAACGCACCGAAATGCTACCCAAATCAATTAACACTTTCATGGTCAAGATTTTCAAAGACATTATAATGCTTACAAGTCAGGAAAAGACAAATTTTGTAAATTTACCACTGAAACGTACAAAAGTAGCTCTCTGTTGCCTTGCAAATAAACATTCCAAAAGGCCACTGTTCAAAATGCCATTTTGGCCAGCGTGTCCATCAAAGGGCGCAATGATTAAGAGGATTCAAGTCTTTGCTTAGCCAGTGTCCATCTACAGGTGGAGAGAAGAGTATTTTTGGACAATTTATCACTGAAATGACTGGCTTGGTTACGGAGCCATTATTCCAGTGGCAAATTTAAAAACCCAAACACTTCACATGGCCTGCAAATGGACACGCCTCGCGACCACTTAATGTGTGGCGGCTTGGGGAGGTAAGGGTTAAGTGAACACAAGAGGGATCAATAGTTGATGCATTGCTGTCACGACCCTGCCTAGGACTAACGAGATGATCGATGCCAATCCATTGAAATATATTTGTGATTCCCAATACCATCAAGTCCGAGATGATATGAGTTTATGCATTCTAACAACATTTCTTTTACCATATACATACTTTCTTATTTAGAGCAGGACTAATCGAAACCACAAAGGGCAAGCCGTGTGGCATTTAGACCACATTTCTACGCACGTGACATTACTAGAGAAACTAATACCAATCTGTAAAACATTAGTCTGTGAGGAGCCACAATTATAGAATTGACTAAAATCACAGATAATTGTCTGTAATCATCGTAATTATTGCACACATACAGTAAATCTCCCAATATCATATAAACCAGTGAAGGAGGGCAGTCTGTAATTATCGTCCATTCTGATATTTGGTACTTTTGACGACCTCAAAACCGCATGAATTTTATTGGTAGATTTGAAAAATAATAAACATTCTGTTGACTATATTGATACTAATTACACTGGGAGCTGTTTGTTCCATCGGCAGTACTAAACTCACAATCATGTTAGTTTTAAAATATCAACAGCGTACTTGTATGGTTACTCTGACATTGAGAATTTGGGTATTTACGGTTCAAAGTGTTAAAATCGATTTAAATATGTGTACTTAAATGGGCAGAGCTTAGTTAGAAATGGGCGGGGCATATGTAGGAATAGACCCCTCTATTACGACCTGCATATAAAATATATAGATCTCTCAGCGAATGTATCTTTAACACCATTATTGAAATATTCTTATGGACAGTGAATTAACAGAATGGTTCGAAGAGAAACCTAGATTTCGCCATAAACAATACGCTGCGACAAAGATCAATAAAACGATCCCAAAGTGTCAGGTTAATCTCTTAGAGCCACCATTTAATCAATAGTCCCCTATGAATAGAAATTCATAAACAATGACATCTTACTTCTACAGATACTAACAGTCAGATTTGCAAAAAGGACATTTGATGTAATCTGCAAGAAAACTAACATATGTTTGATAAACCTTATGTCTCAACGTACTAATTCCATGCGCGTACACAGGTTGTCTTTTCAGACGGTAGATACATTGCTATATGGCGACCAGCAGAATTGTAGTGTTGTGGCAAGGGTAAGATAATTGGCTACAAATCATTGGCACTTCCGCAGGTAGCGTTAATAGACTCATATCTCCCAGCAGCGCTCATACTGGACTGCTTGCATACTACATCATCATCATCATCATCATCATCATTATCATCATCATCATCATCATCATCATATACTATGTTTTCCCAGAATCTTAATTCTAAGGTAACTTTACAGGTAAACTGTTAAAAATTTTGAAACAAATTTAACAGGAAGCTGTTTCTGCCATAGATATCAACAGCTACAAGCCAATTTAGTTTCAAAATACCCAACAGAGTAGTAATTATTTCCAAAGGATTTTGGTATTTTGGCCTTTCGGGTTCAAAGGTTACGTACATTTTGCTGTGCATAGATGTGCATCCTGACACTTTTATTATCCTTCACACGTCACCACTGTTTATTATCTCAGCTATATATGAGCAACATAGCCCGAAGTAAAATGAAATTATGTCATGACGATCTGATATATAATGCGATTTATGCCACGAGGCTCTTGTAGTGTAACATGCTAGAGTACGGTGTGAGAGGATTGTGGGATGGGCCAGAACTATATGCAGGCATATGTAGAGGTATGTGAGGGATGAGGGGCGAGATAGAGAGAATGAGAGAGATGGAGAGGGAGAGAGAGAGAGAGAGCGAGCGAGAGAGAGAGAGAGAGAGAGAGAGAGAGAGAGAGAGAGAGAGGGAGGGAGGGAGGGAAGGAGGGAGGGAGGGAGGGAGGGAGAGAGGGAGAGAAAGAGAGAGAAGAGAGAGAGAGAGAGAGAGAGAGAGAGAGAGAGAGAGAGAGAGAGAGAGAGAGAGAGAGAGAGATTGTGGTGACAGGCATCAAGCGTATCTATAGCTGCCTTCGAATCTGCTCACATGTTGCACTTGGACAACGTCAGTGATACATAGATCGCGTCATACAATGCGTGGCAGGCCAGTATTAAATGAAAGCGTGTTTTATCCTGTGTTGTCAGCATTAAGTGTATGCATGCTGTATCCTGTGTGGTCAGTATTGAGTGAAGGCAAGTTTTATAATGTGTGGTCATTATTGAATGGAGGCGTGTTCTATCTGGTGTGGTCAGTATTGAGTGAAGGCATGTTCTATAATGTGTGGTCAGTATTGAGTGAAGGAATGTTCTATAATGTGTTGTCAGTATTGAGTGAAGGAATGTTTTATAATGTGTGGTCAGTATTGAGTGAAGGCATGTTCTATAATGTGTGGTCAGTATTGAGTGAAGGCATGTTCTATAATGTGTGGTCAGTATTGAGTGAAGGAATGTTTTATAATGTGTTGTCAGTATTGAGTGAAGGCATGTTCTATAATGTGTGGTCAGTATTGAGTGAAGGCATGTTCTATAATGTGTTGTCAGTATTGAGTGAAGGCATGTTCTATAATGTGTGGTCAGTATTGAGTGAAGGAATGTTCTATAATGTGTGGTCAGTATTGAGTGAAGGAATGTTCTATAATGTGTGGTCAGTATTGAGTGAAGGAATGTTCTATAATGTGTGGTCATTATTGAATGGAGGCGTGTTCTATCTGGTGTGGTCAGTATTGAGTGAAGGCATGTTCTATAATGTGTGATCTTTATTGAATGGAGGCATGTTCTATAATCTGTGGTCAGTATTGAGTGAAGGCATGTTCTATAATGTGTGGTCAGTATTGAGTGAAGGAATGTTCTATAATGTGTTGTCAGTATTGAGTGAAGGAATGTTTTATAATGTGTGGTCAGTATTGAGTGAAGGCATGTTCTATAATGTGTGGTCAGTATTGAGTGAAGGCATGTTCTATAATGTGTGGTCAGTATTGAGTGAAGGAATGTTCTATAATGTGTGGTCAGTATTGAGTGAAGGCATGTTCTATAATGTGTGGTCAGTATTGAGTGAAGGAATGTTCTATAATGTGTGGTCAGTATTGAGTGAAGGCATGTTCTATAATGTGTGGTCAGTATTGAGTGAAGGAATGTTTTATAATGTGTTGTCAGTATTGAGTGAAGGCATGTTCTATAATGTGTGGTCAGTATTGAGTGAAGGCATGTTCTATAATGTGTGGTCAGTATTGAGTGAAGGCATGTTCTATAATGTGTGGTCAGTATTGAGTGAAGGCATGTTCTATAATGTGTGGTCAGTATTGAATGAAGGCATGTTCTACAATGTGTGGTCAGTATTGAGTGAAGGAATGTTCTATAATGTGTTGTCAGTATTGAGTGAAGGAATGTTCTATAATGTGTGGTCAGTATTGAGTGAAGGCATGTTCTATAATGTGTGGTCAGTATTGAGTGAAGGAATGTTCTATAATGTGTGGTCAGTATTGAGTGAAGGCATGTTCTATAATGTGTGGTCAGTATTGAGTGAAGGAATGTTCTATAATGTGTGGTCAGTATTGAGTGAAGGAATGTTCTATAATGTGTGGTCAGTATTGAGTGAAGGAATGTTCTATAATGTGTGGTCAGTATTGAGTGAAGGAATGTTCTATAATGTGTGGTCAGTATTGAGTGAAGGCATGTTCTATAATGTGTGGTCAGTATTGAGTGAAGGCATGTTCTATAATGTGTGGTCAGTATTGAGTGAAGGCATGTTCTATAATGTGTGGTCAGTATTGAGTGAAGGCATGTTCTATAATGTGTGGTCAGTATTGAGTGAAGGCATGTTCTATAATGTGTGGTCAGTATTGAGTGAAGGCATGTTCTATAATGTGTGGTCAGTATTGAGTGAAGGAATCTTTTATAATGTGTGGTCAGTATTGAGTGAAGGAATGTTCTATAATGTGTGGTCAGTATTGAGTGAAGGAATGTTCTATAATGTGTGGTCAGTATTGAGTGAAGGCATGTTCTATAATGTGTGGTCAGTATTGAGTGAAGGAATGTTCTATAATGTGTGGTCAGTATTGAGTGAAGGCATGTTCTATAATGTGTGGTCAGTATTGAGTGAAGGCGTGTTCTATAATGTGTGGTCAGTATTGAATGAAGGCATGTTCTATAATGTGTGGTCAGTATTGAGTGAAGGCGTGTTCTATAATGTGTGGTCAGTATTGAGTGAAGGCATGTTCTATAATGTGTGGTCAGTATTGAGTGAAGGCGTGTTCTATAATGTGTGGTCAGTATTGAGTGAAGGAATGTTCTATAATGTGTGGTCAGTATTGAGTGAAGGCATGTTCTATAATGTGTGGTCAGTATTGAGTGAAGGCATGTTCTATAATGTGTGGTCAGTATTGAGTGAAGGAATGTTTTATAATGTGTGGTCAGTATTGAGTGAAGGCATGTTCTATAATGTGTGGTCAGTATTGAGTGAAGGAATGTTCTATTATGTGTGGTCAGTATTGAGTGAAGGAATGTTTTATAATGTGTGGTCAGTATTGAGTGAAGGAATGTTTTCTAATGTGTGGTCAGTATTGAGTGAAGGAATGTTCTATAATGTGTGGTCAGTATTGAGTGAAGGCATGTTCTATAATGTGTGGTCAGTATTGAGTGAAGGCATGTTTTATAATGTGTGGTCAGTATTGAGTGAAGGCATGTTCTATAATGTGTGGTCAGTATTGAGTGAAGGCATGTTCTATAATGTGTGGTCAGTATTGAATGAAGGCATGTTCTATAATGTGTGGTCAGTATTGAGTGAAGGCATGTTCTATAATGTGTGGTCATTATTGAGTGAAGGAATGTTCTATAATGTGTGGCCAGTATTGAGTGAAGGAATGTTCTATAATGTGTGGTCAGTATTGAGTGAAGGAATGTTCTATAATGTGTGGTCAGTATTGAGTGAAGGCATGTTCTATAATGTGTGGTCAGTATTGAGTGAAGGCATGTTCTATAATGTGTGGTCAGTATTGAGTGAAGGCATGTTCTATAATGTGTGGTCAGTATTGAGTGAAGGCATGTTCTATAATGTGTGGCCAGTATTGAGTGAAGGAATGTTCTATAATGTGTGGCCAGTATTGAGGGAAGGCATGTTCTATAATGTGTGGCCAGTATTGAGTGAAGGAATGTTCTATAATGTGTGGCCAGTATTGAGGGAAGGCATGTTCTATAATGTGTTGTCAGTATTGAGTGAAGGCAGGCTCTCTCCTCTGTGGTCAGTATTGAGTGAAGACATGCTCTACCCTATGTGGTCAGTATTGAGTGAAGGCAGGCTCTATCCTCTGTAGTCAGTATTAAATGAAGGCATGTTCTATCCTGTGTGGTGTGATTTATTATCTTCGCCCTTCTACTTCGAGACGCTAATTGAGGATGCCATTCATGTCCCGTCAAGACGCGTTTATTGTCTATCTGGACGAATGTATTGATATAAATTCTTCATCAGGGGTGCACTAATATATTTTAAAAGAAGAGAGAATTGCGTGCTCTATTTGAAATGGAGACAGGAAGCGTGATTTTATGCGATGAGACTGATAATAACCGCGATGTTTGAATCGATGTCCTAATAGCATCAACGATATCCTAATAGCATCAGAGATTCATCGCATCGGTAGGACAAAGACTAGACTTTATTCAGTAAATATTTTCAATATATACACACACATCTATATGTAATAGTAGCGGAGATTGAAAAACGGATTTAGTCTACTAGTGTTATTTCAGGAAACCCATGCTTGGTAGATGAAGATGTTTGTTAACAGACATGTAGACCGTCAAAATATTGATTTTATAGTAAGCTATTTTCTAGCACTTTTGAAATAAGTCTAACAAGCGAAGTAATAGAGGGATCCATAAAAGCACGTACGCACGCTCACGCACACGCACGCACGCACGCAATCTGGCGATAGGCCTACTAAATCAGCGAGCAATCAGAATATGTACATCTGATATTAAATCGTGTCTTATTCGTGGAATTTGGTAGCATACGGGGGAGAGCGTAGCAGTTGTGGGAGAATGTGTGAGACTAACACATGTTTACACGCCCATACCCAATTAGTGACGATAGATAGGCTTAATAATCCTGTATTCGTCAAACGACTGAACAGAATACAGATTTCTCATGTCTACGAATAACGTATTATTCAGTGAATAAATTCACACCACGTCGTTATATAACTTCAGTGATTCTGGTATTATGACTAATCAATAAACCTGGCCATTAGATGCCTGCAGTACAGTTAAGAAATAACTTAGAACGTTTCCAAAACAAAATAAATCGTACTGTTGAATATTTTGAACATAATTTGATTGGAAGACATTACTGCCTAAGGCAGCAATGTCCTCCAATCCAATTATGTTCAAAATATTCAACAGAACATATTTTTGTTTTTGTTTTGATGATATGTTAAGATATTTCCGAGCTATGCTGTATATTGATTCAGAACCAGCCAAGGAGACGCGACTGTCCGGTATAGTAAATACTGATTGTAACGTAATCGGCGAAAGCGTGGCACTCTCCTTGCACCCAGGAACATAACTTGATACTAGTGTTAAACATTTATGAAACGGCAACACAAACGGAAAAAGGCCAAAAAGCGCACAAATTGATGCTTTTTTTTATCCCTTAATAAAAATAAAATATTTTATTTACATATGTTCGAATTACTAAATTTTAAATTTTGCCATGGAAAGTCACTTTCTTCAATGGAGGAATCCAGTTTTAGCTAAGCTCCACCCACACCTCGTCCGTGTTGGGATCGATCGATCTGAACTGTCTGACTATCAATTCCAGAAAACTATTTCAAAATATTCAACAACATCTTTATTAACCCCGCTTGTGTCAACCTAACCCTTTAATGGTCAAACTGACCAAAAATACTTTGCAATGGTCTTCAGACATGGCTATTTGAAAGGCCTCGAGAAGAGTATTTCTGAATATTTACCACTAGAATGACTGGCTCGGTAACCGAGCCAGTCATTTTAGTAGTAAAATTTCAAAAATACTCTTTTCTCTTCTCTCAGCCTACACATAGGCACTGGCTGAGTAAAAAGTTATTTTCTTTAATATTACCCCTTTAATGGTCAGAGAATCTTCTAAAATTAAAATATCTTGAAAGATATTGACCATCAAAATGTTTAATTGATATATCAAGTAGTATTTTGAACGCTTTGAGGCGCTGTTGACACAAGAGTTGTTAAATAGTAGACATACAATTCATACAACAACGCTGTAGTTCGTCATCAATTAATATATCGTGACGCCCTTATCTACGCCATTCATGACGCCATTGATTATGACGTCATTCTACACGCCACGTAGTTGAATATGACGTGATATCTTCTTCTTCTTTTCGTTCGCTGATCATACCGCCAGTCCTGTAAGTGACTATCGACATGATCATAAGCGTTAAGTGCGTGGATCCATGGTTTATTAGAGTGCGCCCTGCGGCCTGGAACCTCCGTCTTCAGCACTCGAGGTTTCTGTCAGGGTTACCTCACCCTTACCTCCTTTAGTCGCCTCTTACGACACGCAGAGGATACGGAAGGTGTATTCTAAGCCCCACCTACAGGGCAGATGACGTGATATGATGGATGGATAAATTGGAAAGATCCATTGACTGACTGGCATGTGTGATCCAACATTGGATGACATCACGGTTCTCAGCTCGAAATGTGATCCCGTAATTTCTGAGCTCATTCATCTGTGTTAAAATAAGTATGGAGTTACTGAAGCGGAAAATGGTGTTCCAAAAGTGGTCATCATGATGCACGGCCGTAGCCTGTAGGCTGTGTGGGGTGTGAGGGGGCAGTTTCCCCATTGAGATATGTCAAGTGTCCTTTTTAAGACACTTATACTCGAAGCGAAAATGTCTAAATAAAAATCAGATAGCTCCATAGCCAGCTAACATTGGATATTTACCTCCAGAAGCACACGAGAGTCTCTGAGAGCATCTAGACATCAACACTTTTTCGGGGGGTAAGGATCCCTGAACCACCCGCCGGGCCCTTTACGCCACACCCGGACCCCTTGTCACCAGTCCACGCTGCGGCCCTGTGATGGTACCTGTTGTAACATGTAATTCATACATGGATCAATTCATAGACTTGGCTGAATGCGCGGCATCATAGACACTACATTACTCAAACTTTTCCCTAATCATATTATTTAGATAATGCTGATATACCGCAGCCTCTGGCTATTCTCTGCAGAGCAAGGCTGTGCGGGATTGTTGAATATTCGACACAGTACTTAAGGTACACCTAACTTTTGGTTGCAACTGACAGGTACACTCAAACACTGTATGCGGGACCACCTGCCTTTTGGAACCAAGTTGTTGTGGTTCTCTAAGGCAGATGCTCGAAAAATCAGTTGTTTTAAAGAACCCCCATTTTTTCTCTCCAAAAGTCACATTCTATATCAAGAGACTTGTATTAAGAGCCCACCTGTCTCTGGTGAACAAGTATTTATGTTTCATAAGGTGGTCCTATTAGACAGGTTCTACTGTATCCTTGACCTGGCTCTATGTAGCATCGATCTTGTATTTATGAAGGGAACTTAATTACTCACCACAAATAACGCTACCTTGTTTTACCTATCATCGTCCATAAACCGCCATTTTTGTCTGGCTACAATCTGGTTTTCATAAACAGCTCTGTCTATGTATTGTTTTATGGCATTGAGCGAAACATGCCTATAACGGACACTACCTTTTGGACCAAATCGTGGTGGTTCTTGAAGTCGGGTGGTCATATGACCAGCCGTCTTAAGGAGCCGCCACCATTTGGTCTAAAAAACTATTTGCCATTGCATATGTGTTGTATTACGCGACCACTTGTTTCTCATGACCACATTTGCAGGGCCTATCCAATGTACTCTATAGACAGGGTTTGCTGTCAGGGATTTATGTCATACTAACTCAAAGTGAACGCACATTTTCTTCTCATTAGATGCCTTTATTATCTTGGCCACAGGAGAACTATTTGTGTCTTGTGTACAGTTATACTTCGGCTAGCCTGGCGATTAATTTGCGAGGAAGAGTACAGAGTGAGTTCTGTGACAGTTAGTCAGGTATAATTATATCCGCAAGATCTTCACCGTTGCAAGCTAAACAAACTACAGCAGGTTTACGATTTCATTAAACATAGCACACGTGTTCGCGTTGCTGTTTATGACAACTCTAAATTACTGACAATTTTCTTTAAAAAACATTTGGCAAGCACGGTTGAAGTGGACCGAGGAAAATTTTAATTAACATTGGGAACTCATAAATTTATGCACCCGACACGTGACTATCTAACCGCGTGCAACGTTTGGCCAAATACCTATCATAGTATTTGGACACACCATATATAGACCAGTAGAAATTGACGAGAAAATAGGTGCACCCGGACATTTTAGTTAACATCCACATTTTGGTGTCAAATTCTTCACATGACTGTCCTAAGTGCACACAAAGAATTCTCACAAATTCTCACTTGGGGAAACATGGGGTTTTAACCCTTATAACATGACGTGCGAAATACGAAAAAACATGTATAATTTAGTAAGTATTCTGTTAACTATTCCTGAAATTAGTCTTACCGATAACTATTGGTGCTTACAGTAACCCATGCTGTATAGCCGTATTTGACACACTCTCTACTTAAAATAATTTCATGTATAATAAAACAAAATGGATTTTTAGCGTTAAACATCTATATAGTAGCAACCTCTGTTTTTCTGGCAAAACGAATGCCTAATAATAGCGTTATATTCAGCGATTTAAAATGTTTCTTCAAATATTTAACGGTCAGGCAATCAGACGTATTTAAACTAGTTACTGCCCGAAGCTAAAAGATGATTAACATAAATATTCCTGATATTAGTACGTTTATTTTTACAATAATATATAGACCGGGGTATATTTAGAAAGTGGTAATCAAAGTAAAGTGAAAAGCACTTTTGATTTATAATTCGATCTATCGAATCTAAATACTTATTCAATCAATTTTCAAAAGAAATGAACTATGGCTGACACGCGGCATGAAGAGATTTGTGTCGTTTGTAATGATTATAATGATTGCAGGTGTAGAAAAGTTGGTCCTAGAGGACTTTCAACATTGACTGACGCATCAGAAAGGCGTGGAGATGATATTCGTTTCAAATTAGCTTTGTCGAATGAACACTATGTACACGATAAATTCTATAACGACTACACATTATCCAGAAATATCGCAAAGGTACAAAAGACTGTAGACAGAGACAATGAAAAATTACGAGCATCCACGCCTACACTGCGATCAGAATGTACCCCATATGATTATCATACACATTGCTTAATTTGCACTAATGAACTTGATTTTGATGATGCTCAGCGTCACCCTGAACGACATTCTCCCATCAGCAGCATAGAAAAAAAAATTTATCGGGAAAGATAAACAGCATAATCCAAGAAAGCTTGCTGAAAACTTGCAAGAAAAGGCATGACCAAATAGCAGACGATTTAAAGGCCAGGATACTTTTTGCTGGTGATCTCTGTGCGGTAGAGACAAAATAACATCGACAGTGCATGCAAGAATTCATGCTCATGTGGTCTTTCATTGTCTAATAAACGGAATTTTGATGACATAAATGATGCAACATTCACACATCTGTGTGCTTGGCTAACAAAACCAGAACAGCAACAGTTTACATTGCAAGATCTTCGTTTACAGTTAATCAGTTACTTGCCGACTGGTTTCCACGGATACAGCATAAAGCACATCCAATGCCGTCTTGTTGATCATTTTGGGAAAGACGTGACAATAGCTCAGGTTGAAGGCCATACAAACGTAGTCACACTAAGGTATGGCAGCCTCATCTATCATACATGATTCATATGATGCAGCATCAACAAGTAATGATCAAGATGAGAATATACGACTACTCAGACTGGTGGGGTCCTTGGTTAATCAAAGTATCAAGGATACAGATCAAAATACAGATGTGTATCCAGAGCCGTCGAGCTTAGACTTGGAAAAGATTGAGCATGAGGTACCAGATACCCTAAAAGAACTAATTTCATATATATATCCTGAACCTCGCAGCGAATCTGCTAAGCTAAACAAGAAACTGATGCTGGTGTGTGTATGTCACATTATTATGCAAGCATCTGGGAAGCAGTCGTTTATATCACCACTACTGATATCCATTGGCTTGTTTATCCACCAATCTACCATGTCCCGCGTGATCATTGATGTACTTTCGTCGCTCGTACTAAGCGCATCCTATGACCAAGCCATTGCTTTCCAGAGAGCTGCAGTCGGAAGCGCATCTGTTGAAAAACTCTGTCCTGGGCTCATAAAGAAGAGGAAAGGGGGTGGGTTCTGCCAATGGGTTGCTGACAACTTTGATTACAACGAGGATACCATTTCTGATCATGATACAACTCATGTGATGGGAATTATGGCATGTCAAACAGTGACTGAATGCAGAGCAGATTCTGTAACAGCAATATGTCGTAGAAATTTAGCTGCTGATGAAATCAAACAAGCCGGGGATTTTGGTGCTTTTATTCTACCATACCAATGTCCAACTAAATCACTAATGTCGGATGTGAAGATCAAAGAAGTTAAGCCTATCAGCTTATCTATTGATAAGTATAGCAGATTTGACACACTGTGGCGGTACTCTAGCATTCTCATAGCTTAACCACCAAACTGGCAAGGCTTTATGTCTGAAGTAACTACAGTTGACAATTTCCATTGTACTGCAATAGTTTACAACCCCATGGTTTCTTTGAATCCAGGAACAAGTGAAGCTATTTATAGTACTATGATGTTTGTGCAGTCACAAGCCAGAAAAGCCGTGATGTGTTGTGTAACCATAACATTTGACCAACCGTTGTACTTGAAAAGCTACAAAATTAAGCAAGACAACGCCATCCAGTTTGGGAATATGTACATACGTCTGGGTGGTTTCCACCAACTAATGTTTTTCTTGACGCTGGCTGTAAGATCATGGAGGGGAGTGGGCTAGATGATTTGTGGGCGACTGTCTACGCTAGGAACTCTCTCCCCAAAATGATGGAGGGAAAAGCCTACACAAAGACACTCAGGGCATGTCTCATGACAGATGCTGCATTGAATCTTCTGTTAATTGAACCACAAGATGATGGATATTTTAACGACGGTACAGCTGACAACATCTCATGTAACACATATGATGAATCTGTACTCTCCGAGTTGCAAGATGAAGACAGCGACGTTGATGATGATAGTTATAGCTCATCAAATGAACAGCCAACCGAAGACGAAATTGCTACAACACATGAAACTCAACGCCATATGGCAACAGATGACATGTGGTCACAGCTACACAATCTATGTAACGAACTCATGTCACATGATATCTCACCAGATGATGTTTGTAACAATAAACATTTGCAAAATCTGTGTAAGCAAGTTTGTGATTTGAGGAAGAATATAGAAAGGTCCAGAACAGGCAAATTATGGCCTTTATTCATGGACTTTGTAGCAATTGTAAGGTTGTTCATCAGAGCTGAACGTACTGGTGTCTGGCGACTGGCGACTCCATCTGAAAGCTACACAGCTAATGTTGCCATTCTTTGCTGCCACTGGGCATAACAATTACATGAAATGTTGTCGCCTTTATCTTCAAGATTCTTTTGAACTATGCCCCTGCCTTGAAGGGCCCATACACGAAGGATACTTTAATGTCCGTAGAAGTGAAAAAGTGTATTTGAGTGGTACATGGTCGGATATGACCATTGAGCAGTGCCTTATGAGAGCTGGAAAACTCAAGGAGGATTGATCACCATAACACACAAGGATTCTGCTAGAACAAAATGGCTCCTCACAGCACATATCATAGCACAGTACACACATGCTCTGGGATCGTTGACTGACACATTCACGGGACCATGGTCAGAACAGCATAGGGAAATTCACCCAGCAAACATGAAATCTAGAAGACGTGAGGAAGCTTAAATTGATTCTTATGGAACACAATCCTTTCACGGTTAATGAGCATCAGTTGAGAAACATTGCTACAGGAGTAATTGCAGATCATCGTGTTACTGTTGATGATGCAATTAACATTGGCCAGAAAATTCACGAGAAGTTAAATGAAAGAAAGTTTGGTCATATTATCCTAAAGAGAACAGACCAAGCTGTGACTTTTGCTAGCATGCGGAAGCAAAGACGTTCATATGTCTTCTCAAGAACTCTACCATCGCTTAATGTCTAGCGCCTATGTTTCCGGCCCTCTAGATAAAAGTATATTTGAAGATGATCTTGCCACAGTATGTCCAGCCCTTTTCCACGATGATGGTACTATGAGGAAATCCTAAAAGTCACAACTGGCAAAGTACATAGTTAATATGGAAACTGCAATTGTACAACAACTGATCCCAGAGCCAGCAGCAAGAATTTTTGATGGTTGCGCACTTTTACATCGGATAGGTTGGCCAAATATCGGGACGATGGACACTGTATGTAGCTCATTTGCAACTGCGGTTATACATTGTAGAGTGGTTGGAGTGCCGATATGCGTAATCTTTGATAGCTATAATGTACCAACAACAAAGGACCAAGAACAGAAGAGGCGGCGAGTTAATCAACCAGATTTCCCTGATGTGGCGGTTCAAAACAACACACCTGTTCCAGGAAACAAGGCTGGATTTTTGTCAAACACACATAATAAGCAGAGCACCATAAATTTGTTGGAAGAACATTTAACGAATGCAGGTGTTGAGGTAGAGCATGCTGGAGATGAAGGTGATGCTGATGTTGTGATCGTAAGAAAGGCATTAGAACTGTCACAACCAGAGCGACCCACGATAGTTGTTGCCGATGATACGGATATTTTGATTCTGCTACTCTATCATGCAAGCATGTCTTCAAACATCTTCCTACAAACTAGGCAACAAAAGATATGCATTACAGTGGCTAAAGATATTTTAGGTAGAGAGCTGTGCATGTGTCTGCCATTTGCCCACAGTATGTCTGGTTGTGATACTACATCAGCTTTGTATGGCATGGGCAAGGTAAAGCAACTGAAAAAGCTTCAGTCTTCACCGAAGTTGCGAGAGGATGTAGTTATATTTGGTGACATCTCCGCATCAAAGGAAGATGTACATGTAATTGGAGAAAAATTCATTAAAGCTTTGTACAGTGGAGGGTCGAAAAGTCAGGGTTAGACAATCTCAGATACCTGAATGCCATTTCTTCTAAGCATGTACCGGTTGAGCGCATGCCACCCACCTGTAGAGCAGAATATTTCCATAGCCTTCGTGTATATCACCAAGTCAGTACATGGCGCCACCTAAAAACTGTGTTGAAGAAGGAAGAATATGGATATAAGGTAGAAGATGGAGCAGTGTCCTCAATCATCACAGACAAGGCGCCAGCACCACCGGCGCTACTTATAGATATACGATGTCAGTGTATTAGCGCAGTACACGTTTATGTGTATCATGTAGCTGCTTCAAGAAAGGCATTGACTGTAGCATTCACTGTAAATGCGAAGGTCACTGCCAAAACAGCTCAAACCATGATGAAGTATGAATCATCCGTTATGTATGGTTTCATTGTATTTCCTAAGTTTATTGAGAGGTTTTTGAGAAATTTACACATAAAGGTTGCTTACTTTGTATTTATCACACAGTTTATCATTAGTTTAAAGTAATTTTCTTTGGTAAGCCTGCCGAGAATTGTCGGGTCTATCTAAATGACATATTCCCTGAATTTTAACCCGCATTTTGGCGGTCATTTTTAATTTGCCCTAAAAACATATTTCCCCAAGTGCGACTTTTTTTAGAATTCTTCAGGCAGCTATTTTAGGTCATGCTGATGTAATTAAAACAAAAATTGGACTGTTAACTAAAATGTCCGGGTCCATGTCAATTTCTACTGGACTAATACTCGAACATATAGAATGGACAAACCTCTCATAATAGCTGGCGATTGTTACTACGGCTGGCGAAGATCAGCGAATAGCTGTCTAGTTACAACACAGATCCTCGTTAGATCAAACAGTTAGCTGAGATATGGCACGCTTCTTAGCGAGTATAAACAACTAGCTGAACCACAATACAGTCCTTAGTAAGAACAAACAACCAGCTGAGACTCAATACAGTTCTTAGTCAGAACAAACAACTAGCTAAGACACAATACAGTTCTTAGTTAGAACAAACAACTAGCTGAGACATCACATAGTGCTTAGCCAGAACAAACAACTAGCTGAATACAACACAGTTCTAAGTCAGAACAAACAACCAGCTGAACCACAGCACAGTTCATAGTCAGAACAAACAACTAGCAGTGACAAAACACGGTTCTTATATAGAACAAACAACTAGCTGAGACATCACATAGTTCTTAGTCAGAACAAACAACTAGCTGAACACAACACAGTTCTAAGTCAGAACAAACAACCAGCTGAAACACAGCACAGTTCATAGTCAGAACAAACAACTAGCAGTGACAAAACACGGTTCTTATATAGAACAAACAACTAGCTGAGACATCACATAGTTCTTAGTCAGACTTTGAGAATTTTTCTGGCAGCTATTTTAGGTCATGCTGATGTAATTAAAACAAAAATTGGACTGTTAACTAAAATGTCCGGGTCCATGTCAATTCCTACTGGACTAATACCCGAACATATAGAATGGATAAACCTCTCATAAAAGCTGGCGATTGTTACTACGGCTGGCGAAGATCAGCGAATAGCTGTCCAGTTACAACACAGATCCTCGTTAGAACAAACAGTTAGCTGAGATATGGCACACTTCTTAGCGAGTATAAACAACTAGCTGAACCACATTACAGTCCTTAGTAAGAACAAACAACTAGCTGAGACTCAATACAGTTCTTAGTCAGAACAAACAACTAGCTAAGACACAATACAGTTCTTAGTTAGAACAAACAACTAGCTGAGACATCACATAGTTCTTAGCCAGATCAAACAACTAGCTGAACGCAACACAGTTCTAAGTCAGAACAGACAACCAGCTGAAACACAGCACAGTTCATAGTCAGAACAAACAACTAGCAGTGACAAAACACGGTTCTTATATAGAACAAACAACTACCTGAGACATCACATAGTTCTTAGTCAGAAGAAACAACTATCTGAGACACACTACAGATCATAGTTAGAACGAAGAGCTGTGGGCAATACAACGCAGAGGCAGATGACGAGAGAGAAAATTCCAATGAGATTCTATATCTTACATACTCACGGACGAAAGACAAGAGAGTAGGAAACACAAACACAATCAATATATCTATGAATTGAAAAATAATAATTTGATTAATTTTTTTTATATTCTTCGTACACTTCACGAGACTTTTCGATTTTCTTGACAGAACTACAACTCATTTTGATTGTGACGCCAGCTAACCTGTGATATATTTGATTATGACGTCAGATACTTGAGCGAAGGATTAGATCCCTCCAACAGGCACACCAGTATACTTCACAATCTCTCTGGTGAATAATTTGATGCATGACTAACACTGTGTTTCCATGAAAAAACAGGCGACTAAAGTTCTGCCTCGTATGGTACCGTATACCAATATACGATAGATTTAAATGGGGATTTTACGTAACCATGTGAGTGCAATAGAGGGATCCATTTCTAGCTATGCCCCGCCTATTTCTAGCTAAACTCCGCCCACATTTCGCCCGTGTTGGGATTGATCTAACCATGAATTCCCGGAATCTCAATATCAAAGTAACTATACAGGTAGTCTGTTGAATATGGTGAAAGTAATTTGGCTGCGTGTTGTTGTTAGCTATGGCAGCAACAGCTCACTGCCAAATTACTTCCAAAATATTTTACTGAATGTTTCTTAAATAGTAAGCCATCAAAGACACAATTCGTACACTTAATGGACTTTTCAATGTCCAGGACCAAGCTATTATTCATTCATTATGCATTTTGATTGTGACGTCAACCTCTATGTGAAGTAATTGATTATGCCGTCATATACGTGAGTGGCAGGTGGGATCCATAAACATCACAGCCATGATTAAAACATTTTACGATAATTTTAGCTGACAGTTCAGATCCATGATTCGTTCTTTGGTGAGTCTACCTGCTTGCGTAAATGATTTATGGCTAAAAATGTATATTTCGGGATGCACTAAGTGACTCCGTGACATCGATTTTTAACTTTTTGACTCTTAAAATATTTTCTAGCCACTCATAATATCTATTAGATATGGTTTTCGTGGTCAAGCGTCTGATAAAATTATCGCGTAGAACAGGATTTACAACCGACAAAGAAACGCCTTTATGGTGGGTTGGGCCCCGGCTGATCTCAGACTACGACGGGCCGACCTGGGGCCGATAGTGCTCCAGCAGGTACGCTTACAACCCGTACAGAGTTTATGCGGCGGAAAGAGCGAGGGTGCAATAATATTACCCGCTTCCCTTCCTCGTGTATGCTCTATTTGCACTCAGTAGCAAAACGTCAGGACGACAGGTTTTTCAAAACAAATCCATATGACATATCGACGCAATCTTTTCCCTTTCAATAGAAAAAACATATCTATGTATATTTATGCATATGTATGCGGATGGCGATTCTATTGACATATAGACTCTGATTATGCAAAGAAAAACTTTTTCGGAGCATAACCTCGTAAGACATGTTAATGGGCCGGTACTGGAATGCTACCGGGCCGTATTGACCTAGTACCGACCCCATAAGTAGCGTTATCACGGTATGCTTTTTGTTATGTTAGATAATTTGCTACTTAATATAAACATGCATTTATGTTCACGTCTGCCAGTTTGTCCGTACATCTGTGTTGATGTCCAGCAATGCATCCACTAACCTGTCTTGCTCCCTGTACATCCGCCCGTCCACCCTTTTGTCATGCTGCCATGTCTGTCTGTCAATGCACTAAACCCCATGTTGTTACAAGGCTTAAACACCCGAATTTAATTTCGGCACCTAAATTTGTCATATCGAAATCAGATACAGATACAGATATGGTTTATTCTGTGAACTGTACACAGATATGGCGATAGATAATATTTTAATATTTTACATATGTACATATATACATTATTCTATCAGCATGCATTATTGTTATTGATCTATGTTATATTAATGGACCTTCCCAATGTATCCATCATCATATGACGTCATGATCAACTACGTGGCCTATAGGATGATGTTATAATCATTACGTCATGACTGACTCAATTTAGTCCGTCTTGAACGCTTGACTACTTCGACACGTTGCACGATTTGTATGTCGTCACCATTTAATATACATTCTGTTGGATATTTTGAAACCAACTTGGCTACACTAGACCCAAAACATCCAACATCTTACGTGTATAGTCTTCTGGAAATTGATAGTTAGTTTGGATTTACTTAGAGGTGTCTACCCTTGAGATTCGTTTGAGTAAGATGACCGTAACCTTTTGAACACAAAAGGCCAAACACACCAAAATCCTATGTGAATAACCCTTTAAGCCTAAGGTTTTAAAAAAGACAAAATCAATTTTCTAAAAGAAAATGCCAATTTGCAGACCAAGAAAAGACTTTTTTTTAAATATACCACTGGAATGAATGAGTCTGTTATTGAGCCAGTCACTCTAATTGTCTGTTTTTTTTGGCATGATTTAAAAATGATGCTCAAATTAATGATCGGGATGCTGAAAATGTTGAGCACTATATAGGTGTATCTGTTGAGGTGTTAATGTCCGAGATGTGGAGTCTATCAAGGACTATAAATGTATTTTTAGTTTCATCTAGATATTAGTTTGGCAAAGTGCGTAATGAAGGAATCCAGTTTTAACTATGGCATGCCCCGCCCATCTCTGGCTAAGCTCCACCCACGCTTTGCCCGTTGTGAGATCAAATCTATTCAATTCAATTTATTTACACCCAGACTTAGTACAAGTATATGGGGAAACATATATACATAAATTTTACAATGTGAGTGGTCAGACTCATATATAGTTATTATTATTAGCTCACCTGGCCAGAATGGCCAAGTGAGCTTATGCCATGGCGACCGTCCGTCGTCTGTCCGGCGTCCGTCCGTCCGTCCGTCAACCTTTCTTTAAACGACTTCTTCTCAAGAACCACTTGGCCGATTTCAATTATATTTGCCAGGAAGTATCCTTAGGGCATAGGGATCCAAGTTTGTTCAAACAAAGTCGATGGGCCAATTTGGCCGGTGGCCATCTTGGATTTTGGCCGATTTTAGGAAATGGCTTTAAAAATCTTCTTCTCCGAAACCGCTTAGTGGATCGATTCAAAACTCATGAAATATCATATAGGGCAAGAGCTGAACCAAATTTGTTCGAAGGAACTTGATTGGCCAAATGGTTCGGCGACCATCTTGGATGACCTAGTTTTCGTGAAAACGACTTATTCTGCAGAACCGCTAAACGGATCTGGCTGAAATAACATACGCCCACTCACATCTCTCCGCTGCTTGTGGCCGTACTTGCATACCTTTGATCTCTCGCTATGTGATATACATTATGCTGGTGGGCCGGAGTGTAGCCAATCAGGTAATCATTTATTTCTTACCGAGCAATTTCATTGGCAAATTGAAAACCAGAATTAGAAAGACATACAATTCATACATCGTGTCGAATTCTTTGAGATTTGATGACGGTCTATATGGAACCCTTTGTGACGTAATGATTGTGACGTCATTATACACGCGCTGAGCTGATTATGACGTCATATGAGGTCATATGATGGATGGATACTCTGGAAAGGTGAATTACAAAATGGGTAAGAAATAAATAAACACTGATTAAGACATGATTAACGCTCTGAACATTAAATTCCAAGAGTTTTAAATTCAAAGTAATCATACAGTTAAATCGTTGAATATTCTGAAGCGAGGTTGAGAAGAACATGGTGCTGCCATAGACAACAATAGCTCCCAGTCAAATTAGTTTCGGAATATTCAACGGAATAGCTCTTGTATTGCAGATGATTTTTCGTATTTTGTTTTTCGGAATTCGGGTTCAAAGGGTTAATCTGAGTTATCGTGGAACGTTTCATGTGGCCATTAGTGGAATGGATATCTCGTAATTTCGTATTATTGGTCGATATTACCTGGGCTGCCGCAGTTGTAGTGAGTTTCCTCTTGAGATCGCTGTTAGATAGAGCGACCTATCAGTGCTGTCCATAACGAAGCCGCGTGTGGAAGCTTGGTGGTTTTGCGCAGATTCTATTTAGCATTCGTGTATAAGAGGCGACTGGATGAAAGGAATTTTGGTAGTCAAATTGTCGTAGTTAATTATATTTTCAATCATATGGATGCAGTACCGTTTCTTGGTTAGTGGTCGTGTTGTTTCTAAGTCGATATGGTTGGTGTGATGTTTGTTTTGAAACGGAGTGCTGAAGGTTGCGATTTACTGGAGCGTTAGGCCTATCTCAAATTCTGGTAGGCCAAAATGTCGTAAAGCTGTTAATCTGATTTGAAAGTTGTTGGCGTTTAAAAGCACGAAGTTTTTAATTAAAGTATACTCTTCTTTAAAATATAGTGTAATCTTTGGAGATCTTATAGAGAGTTCTGTGCAAGATATTGATTTTAGATTTCACGGAGAAGAAAGCTGTTTGAATGTAACGAATTCGTAATGCTACAAGCATTTAATTGGCTTAAGTTTTATGATTGTAATCAATACGGTTAAAAACGTCTATAAGGAACATCTGCTTTTGGGGCTAAATGGCGGTTCTTTGCGACGGGTGGTCTTATGACCACCCGTCGTAAAGAACCGCCATCCTTTTACCACCAAAATTCGCTTCATACAACAAGAGACTTATATTAATTAACTATCTGTTTTAATGAAAACTTTTAAATGGTCCACAGAGTGTCCTTTATAGGGCAGGTTTTACCGTATTTGCTCAAACGAGAATTTCCATACCCGCTACCGACATCCACTCACCGGATCTATATATTTGACTAGCAGAGAGCGCTCTGCCATTGCAATGCGTATTAATATTTAATGCTGCGTAATGGCCTGCGTTGTGATTGTAACAAAGCGCACGCTCATCAACGCGTGCTAGACATATTTATCAAGAGATTAATTGCGCATTTGAATTATTACTTCAGTGTAAATAAGAACATGGGCTTGATTTGAAAACTATTTTTGCGTTGCTGTAAGCTGTGTCCCACTAAAAAGCAGCAATCTTATTAAAGGCCCATATTCACACCAGCATGGCTAAAAATAGAGGCCACAATTCAATAAATTGAAATAAATCTTAACATATGATGATATTATTCTGTATAAATTAATATAATCTTTTGAGTTTTGAACTTGAATTAGACACTCCTAGCTAGGAGAGATTAGGGCATGTTAAGCCACTGGGTTGGTTGACCCACTCGCCTTATAGCGGAAAGTAATCCCAATTTTGTTACGTCCTGCATAATTAATGATGGTATTCAGTGTTATAACGTTACTAAACTGAATCAGAAAAATTCTACATTCCGACAGAAGAGAATAAAACGCAATTTAGGTAAGTTTAAGTAAAAAATTTCGCTTGCACATCCTAGTTTACTACTAATATGATGCAAACAGACATAACTTATTTTATAATTATGCTTGTAGGGGGCATACATTGGCATAATACGAGCACTGTGTCATGTGCACTTTTGGCATGGTGGACATTATCACATGGGTCGGTAGTTTGGGGTACATTGAGCCAGGGACAGGGGGCACATTGCGCATGCAGTCATACATTGACAATTATATTAAGACACCTTTCTTAATAGCCACAAATGTGGCTATCAACTATGTAAGATTTACAGAAATGCATTTAGTTTCGACATAACAATAGTGTATTATAGATTCATATTGATAAATGATTCGAGCATCTCTATAGCCTTTATAAAGGCTGCCTGTTTATACAGATTTAAGTAAAGATCCGACCACCGAGACCATCGTAACCAGCACAACCAGCACGCCCAGCACCATCACCAGCAGCAGCAGCACCACCACCACCACCATCACCACCATCACCACCACCACTACCACCACCACCACCAACAACAACAACAACAATAATTAAACAACAATATCAATAGCAAGCACACATAACACACCACCACCACCACCACCACCACCACCACCACCACCAACAACAACAACAACAACAACAACAACAACAACAACAAAAACAATAATAATAGTAATAATAATAATAATAATAATAATAATAATAATAATAATAATAATAGCAAACACAATAGGAGTCAGCAGCAAAATCAACAACACCTATGACGTCAAGGAAGACAACGACGGTAACGACAACGATGATGATTACAACAACGGTGGCAATAACAGTAACAACAACAACAGCAGCAGGGGGGAAGTTAAACGAGACAATAGTGCATCTTATGTGACACATTATAACACCCTCCACGTATTCTCGTGTGAAGAAAAGCTTCTCATTGTAAGCTCTTTAACACAATCGGCCAAGATTAACTTTGTACTGTAAAAATGCAGCGGGAACATTTGCTACTGAATTTGCATCTGTGAACGTCATCGACATCCCAAAATCCTAGACTGAAAATAAGTATGCTGGTGATGACGGACTTCAATGTTTCATGCGGAAACAGCACCCAACTCTTTCACTTAGTACACCCAGACGAAACCAGCTCCTGGATAACAAGACTATGTTGGCCCAACGTTGGCCCAATGTTGGCCCAATATACTTTGTAATATTGGCCCAATGTTGGCTGTCTAGTTTGGCTCAACATCATTCTTCTCATTGGTCTAACGTTGGACCAACATGTTGGACCAAAGGATCCACCCAATGTTGACCCAACATACATCATATAACATTGGTCCCACATTGACTGTATAGGTTGGTCCAACATCATTTAGCTCATTGCTTTAACATTTGGGCCAATATATTTTACAAATATTAGTGAACACTTTGAAAATCAAAATCTTTTTTATGTGTAATATATTTAGTAAATTGGCAAAGTAAAAGACATATTTAATGAAATGTGTAAAAACCATTCACCAGGTACTACACTTTGATCTTAGCCAAAAGGCTGAGAAGCGAGTACAATGTAAAAACAAAGGTTTGCAAATTTGCAAAGTTTTAACAGTTTGCATTTGTTTTGCATTTGCATTTGCATTGTATTTAGTTTTATTGGCCGCTTACACCTAGATGTATTTTAGCCATGCCTCTATTCAAGGGTTGTGAAATGAAAGTAAAACTGAAAAAAGTAAAACATTATGATGTTGCTACCTAATCAACTGTTGTTGGTGGGTGTAAGTTTTGGATGCAGTGTACAATGGTGTGTGAGGATAGCTTTATTTCGCTTGGGGGTAGGATGGGGGGACTCAAGAGGTTCCACAGTAGGGATAATTTTACATGTCGATAACACATTGCCTTTATTCATGGATTCTCACTTTCTTAACATGGTATTTCACAAGACATATTGAAAGTATATTACTGCGTAGTATTTACGGGAAGGATACTATTTATACTACATAGTTGCTTTTAGAGATAGAACTGCTTACAACACAATAAGCCCAAACACGTTATCCCTAACACGAACTTAATTTAAGCTATTAAATAAAGTAATGTCAAGTTGTTGAGTCACCTCCCTTGAGAAGTGAATATTTGTTTTTTTTAAACTCAGATTTCCAACATAATTATCCAATACATTGACGTACTGATTTTAGATAGCATTCAGTGGGCAAATGCAGTACCCCAGCGCATGCATATACCATTATAATATATATTGGTTATAAGTTGTTGGGCCAACGTTGGCCCAATAACATTAATTTCAGTAATAAATCAGAGCTAGGACTTTTCGTCACTAACACATCAGATCATCTACCAATTTTTCTTCTCGAAAGACGGCTGACCTGCACCAAGCCTTTCAAATATGAAAAGATAAATGCAAAGAAATAAATCAGGTCAATATTGAAAATTTTTAAAAACATATGTCTGAGGTAGATTGGCATGCAGTTACAGATATACAGTGCTGCGAAAATGCCTACACCAGGTTCCACGAAACTTGCACGCACATCTTCGAAAACAGCTTTCCGACGAAAGTAAAGAAGAAATTTGAACACAACCCGACTAAACCATGGGTAACAACTGGACTGATAGCTGCCTGTCATAAAAAACATAAACTTTATTTGACGTTTATCAAATGTCAAACAAAGCATAATGAACTGAAATTCAAGAAATACAGAAACAAGTTATAATAAATAATCAAAACAGCAAAAAAAATTACTACCATAACAAATTTGAACAATGCAAGAATGACATAAATGAAACATGGAACATTATTAAATCACTTTTGAATAAAAAATAACCACAAAGCCCAACAAACACAATTTATGTATAATAACAAAATAATAACCTATGATTTAGAAATTGCAATGACTATTTTGTTAATATAGGTCCAACACTTTCAGATAAAATTGAATCAACATCCGCTAGTAAATATAGTGATTACCTCACAGGCGACTATCAATCCTCTCTTTTCGCTAACCCAGTCACCAATGAAGAAATTTTTAGCATTCTTAACAAAATAACCCTGCAAAAAGTGTTAGCTTGGATGGTTTCAAGTGGAGGGTTTTCAAACACAGCACACTAGTGCCATTAAAACCCCTCAGCCATATCTGTAACTTATCTTTCATTCAAGGCATATTTCCATCAAAATTAAAAGCAGCACGAGTAACACCTATATGCAAAGCAAAGGATTCATCTAATGTCACAAACTATAGACCTGTCTCAATAATACCAATTTTCCACAAATTAATGGAACGACTTATGTACAATCGACTTATGTACAATCAGCCTATCAGCCACTTAGATAAAAAGTCAATCCTTTATACATCACAATACTGGTTCCGTGACAAACATTCAACAATACTAGCAATAATTGAAATGACAGAAAAAATAATAGGCTTAATTGGAAAGAAAAAGCATTTTTGAACCTTTCAAAAGTTTTCGACACTAAATAAAATCCTCTTAGAAAAACATGCCTATTACGGAATCCGAGGAAGCGCACTCATCTGGTTTCAAAGCTATCTAAGTGACAGAATGCAACTTGCTCTGAAAACAGGAAACTAACTTGCGGTTTCGCGAAGGGGTCCATCCTTGGCCCTCTGCCATTCCTCTTGTATATGAACGACCTGCCTAACATATGCAAACACATGTCACTACTCACTAATACTATTTGCTGATGACACAAATGCCTTTTTTCTGACGAAGACATAGTTACATTATACAAAAAGATAAATAAGGAAATGGAAGAAATTACGAACTGGTTTTCATTAAATAAATTATCATTAAATGTGGATAAAACAAACTATATGTTATTTTCAAAATCTAGAGAATTAATAAATAAAGAGGTTTCAAAAATGTATGTTAGCAATAAGGAAATTGAAGAGGCCCCCTTATGCAAAGTTCCTAGGAGTATATTTAGATATAAAACATGACCTGGGCCAAAAGTAGCAAGAGGAATAGGTGTCATCCAAAGACTAAAACCATATATGACACATGGCACTGTTAAAACACTGTACAGCACCTTGATCCTCCCGCACCTCACTTACTGCAATAATGTTTGGACTAACACCTACAAAGACAAAATATCCAAAATTCTGTCCAAAGTCTCCAGAAAAAGAGCATCAAACTATTTTCTAGGCCAGCAGAGGGCCAAAACATGTTCAAAGTAGAAAAATTACTTAAACTCACCGACATAGGAAAATCTTAAATGTTATCTATTGTTAAACACTTCTACCACAACACTTTACCCAAATCTTTCACCCCTTCTTTTTAAACAATATTATCATCCACCAACATAACACTAGAAGCAGACACAAACTACATGAACAATACACATGGACAGACATTGGAAAACACCGAATACCATTTGCAGCCACTAAATTATGTGAGAAAACAAAACAGGAAACACGTGATAAAATTCTATCAACAAAATCATGCAAGAAAACAATAGAAATACTACTTGATTAACACATGCTAGTACTATCTAATTTATGCAGTGCAGCTCAAAAGTGGCCTGTCTCGTCTACAAAACAAGGTAAAAAATTGAATCCTAAGACATTGCTATCTAAGACAGCGATGGGATGTCTCTCGATGGGATGTCTCTCGGTCCAAATATGTAGTATTCGACAGAAAATTTGTTCTACTCTCTATATACCGTGCTTCTTTTCTTGTTTTAAAGAACTGTTGACCTACTAATACTACTACTACTACTACTACTACTACTACTACTACTACTACTACTACTACTACTACTGCTACTGCTACTACTACTACTACTACTACTGCTACTGCTACTGCTACTACTACTGCTACTGCTACTGCTACTACTACTGCTACTGCTACTGCTACTACTACTACTACTACTACTACTACTACTACTACTACTACTACTGCTACTGCTACTGCTACTACTACTGCTACTGCTACTACTACTACTACTACTACTGCTACTGCTACTGCTACTACTACTGCTACTGCTACTGCTACTACTACTACTACTACTACTACTACTATTACTACTACTACTATTGTGATATATAACAGTGGAAAATTACATTGGTTTAAAGTTGCTGGATTCAAGATTAAAGATTTCAAGATTCAAGATTATATATTCAATAATTCCAAATGAACAGGTTGTCCGCGAAGGCATTGCCTATTGTTATGGCGGACACCTTACACACATATATACAGGTATTAAATATGTGTATTATGGCGTCATGTGATTGCGTTGTGCACATTCGACCGGTCAGTTAATATTAAATATGCTCGACTATTTGCGAATCGAACATACCATTATCGGACTATCTAGCTCGGAAATGGTGCGTCTATTGATGAATTGACGGCTACATTTTTCCACTGTTATGCCAACGTTGGTCTAACGCATGCATATAACATTTATAATATACATTGACTATAAGTTGTTGGGCCAACGTTGGGCCAATAGTAACCTAATGTAATGTTGCCACTTGTGTCAAAGTTGGCCAAACGCATGTATATAAAATATATATTATATATATTGGCTATAAGATGTTGGGTTAATGTTGGCCCAACAGCAGCAACGCAATGAAATTTTGCAACTGTTATGGCAACGTTGGCTCAACACATGTATATAACATTGATAATATATATGCCAATGTTGGAACAACACAGCAACGCCAATGGCGACAGTGGTAACCAATTTCTAATGTTGGGCCAATGCTCATTAGCCAACGGCGACCGCACTAGCCAATCGCGAAGGTTGTCCCAATGTAGTAATGTTATCTGGGTTTGCCTCGTTCAACGTCTTTCAACAAGAAGAACATGTATCATTTCTTTGACAATCTCCATAGTGTCGTATCTCGCAATTCCTACAGACCCGAGAGCATCTACAATGGGGACGAGACACATGTGACACTGTTCAAAACCGGTTACGGTAATCACTATTAAAGGTTATTATTACTCCAGATCAAACTCTCAATGTACCACGCATAGCAGTAAGAAGACCAGAGGATATCCTACCTAATGTTTGGTATAGCTTTCATTGGACAATCACATACTAGTATGGCAAGGATTTTGGAACAATGCGGTGGGGACTTAAGCACAGACCACTTCCAAGTCCACTATTATTTTGACGTATATATAGTATTATATACTGAATAATAGTCTCCATATTTCCTTTGTTTTAATTGGGCACCGTTGTCAAATTCGTTCCAATAAACATGCATTTATCCCATTATTTATAATATGTCGGTATGCTCCCGGCTTCTGCCACGAGGCACCACAGGTCTGGGCACATTGTGACACATAAAAGGAAGATTAATCTATCTATACGTATTTACTTTAAAGGAGGAGTTGCGCAATCTCCATGTAATCAGATAAAGTACACTTGAACATACTGTTGAAACACGAACGAAGTGATATTTCGTATTAATTTTGAAAGTTATTTGCAAAAAACGACTTTTTGGTTCAACCTAATCCCCAGTTCCCTATCCATAATTCAACGTCACAAATAATATTTTTATTAATTCATACGAAATCATATTTCGTTTCCATACAATGGTGTAGGCCGGCACAATTTAAATGTTTAAGCGTACATAATTTTAACAATTTTTTTTTAAATTGTTTCAGAATTCTGGTGTGAATGTGAGCCTTTAACTTTAAAATCACTCGATTTGCAAATGTAAGCCTATGCCTCAATTCATTTCCAAATATATGAGCCACGTTCTAGCATTGATTTCGTCATTGACAACGATTTGAATCTAGCATATCATATAGTACAGCTCAGGGGTAAAACGTAGTATAATGTTAAATATATTTGCCTTAATTTAATGGAGGAATCCAGTTTCAGCTATTCCCGCCCATCTTTAGCTAAGCTCCACCCACACTTCGCCCTTTTTGGGATCGATCGATCACTGAACTCCCTGACTATCAATTTTCAGGAAACTATATAGGTAAGCTGTTGAATATTTTGAAACTAATTTGACTGGGTGCTGTTGAGCGCCCAGTCAAATTAGTTTTAAAATATTCAACAGCATGTTTTTTATATAGTAAACAAAAATACAATTCGTACAACCGGACGAACTATTGAGCGTTTAAGACGGAATAAATCGAGTCATTCATGACGTAATAGGTTATGACGTAAACCTACATGCCACGTGGTTGATTATGACGTCATGTGATTGAGTGAGAAACTGGATTCCTCCATTAAGTCAACCTGTAAACAGAGTTGTGCGCATTCCACCGGTCAATTAATATCACATATGCTCGACTATTTACGAATCGAACATGCCATTCACGGACTATCTAGCTCGGAAATGGTGCGTTCTATTGATGAATTGCCGGCTAAATTTAACATGAGTTCTCTAGCCAAACGATACCCATATATGTGTAACTTAGGCGTAACTAATCCGATAATACCTGTGTTATTGCCAACATTCTGAGGAACTCGGAGTAAATCTGTGATTTAAGATGTGCGAGTAACTCGCGTTCAATCTATTAGATTCGTACAGTCAACCCTGTATATAGCGTTCACATGTCTTCGGGGTCGGTGGGTGGGTGGGGGTGGGGGGGGGGGTGGAGATGATGGTCGTTCTATTAGACGGATGGTCCTATGATCACCCATCATAAAGGAAAACCACCATTTAGTAAAAAAGTAATTTACTATCGAGTTGCATTAGAGTGACTACCGGTCGTGTATGACTACACATTGATGGCCCATGGAGTGGCCTCTATAGACAGGTTTGAGTGTGTTTAGTTATTCTTCATCTGGACCTATCTAATAGCTTTTTCTGGATGATGGCCGGCCCTCTCCTGTACGTAAACATAATTGTGGAAGGAGCGAATAACGACACAACACCGCAGGTAAGAGAGGATTCTATCGTATATATATATATATATATATATATATATATATATATATATATATATATATATATATATATATATATATATATATATATATATATATATATATATATATATATATATATATATATATAGGCTAAGTGTCTGACTGCAAGCCAGAATATAATAATTTCAATGGGCAATAACTCTGAACTTGCTGAATATTTTGCCACCAACAACTTTCAATCAAATTGTTTTCAAAATATTCAGCAAATCCAGGGTTAAACCCAATGGGAAATTCAGCGGCCAGACAGTTAATAATATAATTTATAATTCGCCATTGAAGTCGATAAAATCAATCAGGGTTTGGGGGGATGGGTGTGTGTGTGGGTGGATTAAGTATCAATCAAGCTTAATTTATCAGAATCTTGCTTAGATGGGTACCCGACTCCAAATGTCAGAGGAGGGATGACTTGTCGGGTACGATCTTATGCTAAATATTCATGCGAAAAACTGAACCATGGTCTATGCCATAGAGTGTGGCCATAGGTAGTCGATGAGAACGACTTTCGGATTTTGGCATTGTGGTGTAAAACAATCATTCAGTTCTGAAACTAACAGAGGGGTCCATTTATTGCTATGCCCCGCCCATTTCTAATCCGCCCGTGGCTGCAACTGCTCGCAGTCAAATTAGTTTCCGTATGATCGACGTTATATTTATTAAATTGTAAATTCGTCATAGACATCATTCGTACACTTTAGTGACGGTATTTTTTTTGTAACGGAACTACGTCATTCTGATTTTGCCGTCGGCCAATATGTAATGTAAATGATTATGGCGTCAGATACTTGAGTGACAGGTCGGATCCGTTCATTCAATTGCGTAGTCTCAATATATGTAGGAATGTCTTCTATGATATTACAGGCTATCGCTTATAACCCTTTAATGTCTACATTTTGTCAAGAACATCAAAATATTTGCTCATTGAATGCCTATTTACAGACCAAGAGAAGATCATTTTCAAAAAATGTACCACTAGAATGACTGGCCCGGTTATTGAGCGAGTCATTCCAGTGGTAAGATTTCAACAATATCCTTCTCTTCATCTGCGAATTGACATGTTTCAAGACCACTACAGATGCCACTTTTGACCGGCTTGGTCTTGAAAGGGTTAAAGTAAGACGAAATAGTGCTGACACAAGACAGCATTAAAGCAACGGACCTTTCCAAGTTTATTCATCCATCATATGACGTCATAATCAATTACGTGACGTGTAGGATTACGTCATAATTATGACGGCAAATAATGGTTCGAAATAGTCCGTCTTTAGCACTTAATAGTCCGACACGTATACGAATTGTATGTCTTTATCATTTAATAAACATTTTGTTGAATATCTTGAAACTAATTTGACTGGACGCTGATGCTGCCATAGGCAGCAACAGCGCCCAGTCAAATTAGTTTCAAAATATGTAACAGCTCACCTGTATAGTTTGCTGGAAATTGATAGTCAGGGAGTTCAGAGATCTATCGATCCCAACATGAGCGAGGTGTGGGTGGAGCTTAGCTAGTGATGGGCGGGGCATAGGTAACACTGGAAAGGTCCATTATTGTAATATGCCGATAGATATAGAAAAGCGGCTTTATAAGATTAATAGTTCACAGTCAAATTAGTTTCAAAATATTCAAAAGAATGCTCCTTGCATCATAAACAATGTGCCGTTTCTGATTTGTAAATACATCTCTTCAGTACAGCTAATGAATAAGTTAATATGTTTCTAAAACAAAAAACCAGAAACATGTTAGTTGGCAAGAAATGTTATGTTGAATATTTTGAACATAATTGGATTGGAAGACATTGCTTAGGCAGCAATCTCTTCCGGTCAAATTAGGCCAAAGTAAAAAATATTCAAAAATACGTTTTGTATTGTATGCCATGATCTACCGGCACAAAATGCCATTTGCGGCAATTTTAGCAACCCTTTAAATAAGCTATTTATGCTAAGTGGATGACTCAAGATGTGTCTCATATGTAGACCTTCTATCTTATTTTCTTATCCTGAACACACGTCTCGTTTGTTAGCCCCTGCAGAATAAGCCAAGATTGATTTTTCGTACGTTCCTCCTTCCAGTCGGGAGCACCGCTCTAGGCATGAATCTATATACAGATAAACCTGTCTTAAGCGACCACCGTATGCGGCCCACAAACAATTAGTGACTACAGACACGTGATTTCTTAATACAAGTCACGTGATATAGAATATTACCTTTGAACCCAAAAGACGGTTGTTCGTTTAGACAGGTGGTCTTATGACCACCTGTCTTAAAGAACCGCCATCTTTTGGCGCTAAAACACAGGTGGTCGCTCTCCAGCAGGTTTGCCTCTATGCGCAACGGAATATATTGGAACATAATATGGTATGTACACGAGATAAACACAGGATATGTACACCAGAGTGCGATGAAACACTAGTATTAGTTTAGTGAGATGTAGCATATTAAGATATACCATATCACGTGGGTGGTATTAGTTAGCTGCATCACTCGTGTGTATTAGTTCATACTGCGATGGACGACGACTACATGGGTGACGTGCGGCTACTTCAATACCCAGCTCTATTTATGTAGTGTTGACTTAAACATTCAACTATGTTTGTGCATTGGTGACTAAAAGAAGAAGTACTACTCCCTCACAAGAAACGAGAAACATTACCCTCTCACATGTGACCATTCACACCATGTCCCCTTCCCCAATTTATGTGTGTAGGCCTCATGTATTATGCTGTTAATAGAATGTCTGTATCTGGACCTGGGCCTGTTGTATCTGCCTGTGGACGATGAGGGGTGCGTGTGATTTACCTCAGTTTCAGACAACCTATTCGTTTGGAGGCATCAGCACTTCTTATCATTAATGTATCACAACAGACTAAAAGCATACGACAAATGATTAAATTTTATTGGACTCTATTAAATGTGAAAAATTGAAAGAATATGTTAATCGTATGTTAAATACTTCCTCTGGTCTACAACGGTTTAAAAAGACACTATACATCTTATGTTGACTTGACAAAATAATAACTTTTCTTCCCACGATTTCACGAATACATTTTTATAATCTTCTCTACTACCTCCGAGTATGGCACGTTCTTCTCACAACACCGCTTTTTAGTTTCAATTTTCTTTGTTCAGCCAGTTTATATACCCAGTACTGTGCAGTCCAGTGCACCATAACATCACATCTCAGTGTGGTGCCCCCATCGCACCATTTCATCACCATAAATAGGATTGTCCATGGTGTGACATATTCACCTGGACTAATAATACAATTGACGTCAATAACTAACATAATGGACCTGTCCACTTTATCCATCCATCATATGACGCCATAATCACCTACGTGGCGTGTAGAATGACATCATAATTAATGACGTCATAATCAACTACGTAACGTGTAGAATGACATCATAATGAATGACATCATAATCAACTACGTGACATGTAGAATGAATGACGTCATGTTTTTACCATTTAATATATATTTTATTGAATATTTTGGAACTAATTTGACTGGGCGCTGTTGCTGCCATATTTAACAGCTTATCTGCATAGTTTTCCGGAAGTTCAGGGATGGAGCGATCCAAATACGAGCGAGGTGTGGGTGGAGCTTAGCTAGAGGTGGGCGGGGCGTAGAAAAAACTGGAAAGTTCCATTATCTGTGTATTGGTTAGTCGAGCGTGTACTACCTATTTAAAATTAGCTACTATGACCGATTTGTCCTCTTGAGCTTGACTTCATACTTATTGTGTTAAAATTGGTCGAGCCAAGGCCTCGGTTGGAAAATGGTGCAAGTTGTATCACATAATTTCCTGCAAATGGTTCCATTTTTCATCAAAATGCAAGTACGCGACAATATGGGATTGCGTCAGAATGTCTGTATTCCCTATGGTTGATACGCGCAATGTCGGAGACTTACCTGAACTCATACACCCATTCCATTACGTGCACACATCACGGGATTCAAATGCTCTTTCATCGTACAATCATCACAATATCTGTTGAATATTTGGATTTGCGATATAGTTATTATATACATGTTGTTATGATTATCTATATTACCCACTTTTTTCGTCTATGAAATATTCTCTGTTTTACGACTTGTCATATCAATATGCATATCAAATGACAGCTCGCGACGTGTGGAAGCCATCTATCACTATGAGTCATCCATATCCTATCTTCGGCAACCTTTTTTTGCTGTGCGAGAAAGAAAACGTGTGTTTCATGACTGTTGCCTATGCAGTGTTTGTTATAGACATGTTTTTTGAAACTCTATAGACATCAAGAGTCTACTCACATTCGAAGACTTATAGTATGCGTTATATTATACAATTTATGATGAAATTTTCTCTTAAACTACCAAAAAGGGCTTTTCCAAAGACTCGATTTTCACACATATTAGGTGTATGTGTGTGTGGGTGTGGGTGGGGGGGGGGGGGTGGGGGTGTGGGGGGATATCTGGGGTGGGTGGAATGGGAGATCTATGACTTCTGCCATAAACATTCTTATTCATATGCCCAAATGCGCTTGAGCTGGTGGTGGGTGTGGTTGGAAAATAGTTATACTCGTCGTAGTCACCCTTTCCTGTTCATCTAAATCAACCAGTTTTTTCCGTCCATGCTAAGATTAGCAGGTGCCAGGAACTCAGAACTATGAATTATAGGGATTTCATGCTAGATTGTGTCGGTATTTTTGTATAAAAGCCTATGAAACTAATTAATATTTAGCAATCACGCAAGATTTTCAAAGGTCCATGGGACCGACCGACCATACTTTTGTGGGTCCCAAGTTGTATTTTGTGGGTATATATCCTCAAAATTACCCTTATGGGAATCCCTACAATTTACCATTACATTATTCTCTTCATATCACCATCTTATCGTATCCCACCGACTAGCCCACTCTGCCCCTCATCCAAATCAAAATATCACCATCCAACACCAACCAGCCATAGCAACTGTCTCAACACATCCAAGCCACCCCTTCCCGGCACATAATATTGCACTACATCACTGTTATTTAGATTTCCTAACCTCACATCATACCACACCATCTCAGCTCTCCCTACCTCATCTCCTTAGTCCTCTCATCTAATCACATCCTGTTTCATCCCATCCCACCTCACCCAGGCCCACCGTATCATATCTCACTCTATCCTATCACCTCATCATACCCCATCTCATGTTATCCATTCACACCTTATACGCATTATAACTCATCTCATATCATCAAGCCTCAAGACACTCCGTCCCACCCACATCATCCAACGCCACCTCACCTTAAATTTATACACAAGCCCAGTTCATACCATTCCATATCTCCCCATGCCATCCCATCTCATCACATACCATCTCTTTGCATCTGACCTCAACTCATCCCCAGCCATTTCATCTCACGTCATTCTACCACGCCCAATGACACACCACATCACCCTATCCAATCCAATATCCTCCCATTCCTTCTCATCCAATTTCTTCTCATCTCATCCAAACTCATCACATCCTATCATACCTCATCAGCCATACTCGTCTCATCTCCTCCCCATCCTGTCTCGCACATTCATTCCCATCTCACCGTAGCACCCCTGCTCGTATGCCACACCACCACCTCCTCACCTCACCACCATCTCTCTCATCATATCCCCACCTAACTTCACCTCACTGGTATGCGTAGGGGTGCTATGTATTCATACTAATCACAACCATCACAGCCTACCATCACGTTATCATATCTTACCTGTCAGTTTCTCTCCAGTATCCACTTCACATCACCTCATCTCTCTCCAACCCGAAACACCATAAAACCTACCCACTAAAAAATATGCCGCCACACCAAAGCCACTCAGCCCCACTCCCACATTTCACACCACGTCGATGTAACCCGCGTTTCGTCATCTCACATCAGACCACATCATCACATGGCTCCCTACCCCGTCTCATTAATTATATGAACTAATCCCATTTCATCTCATCCAATTTCGTGTCATCCCCTCTCACCTCAATGAATCCCACCTCATTCCATCCCACTCTACTATGTCACCACATCCTACAATGTACCTCATCTCATTTCATCCCATCATACCTTATTAACATCTCCAGACCCCAACATCACCAACTAAAACACACCAACAGCAACACTTACGTCACCGCATCCAAGCCACCCCTTCCCAGCCCCATCTACTGCACCACATCACTATAACTCTTCTCATCTCACCTCAGACCACATCATCTCAGCTTTCCATACCTCACTGCATCATCCTAACTCATCTCATCTCATCCCATCTCGGCTCTCCCCATCCCACGTCATTCAACCTCACCATATCCTATCCCACTCTATCCATCACCTCATCTCATGTTAGCCCATCACATCTTATCCACATCATAACTCGTCTCATCTTATGAGGTTCCAGCGCCTTTCGTACCAACCATATCGTTCACATTCCATCTCATCACATCCCTTCTCTTTGGATATGACCACATCCCATCCAATCTCATTTCATATCATTGCATCCTACCACATGCCATCCGGTATCATCTCATTCCACAGCACACCACCTTAGTCCATCCAATATCTTTCACATTTCATCTCATTCCCTTCCATATCTCATCCCACTCATGGCATTCCATCATACCTCGCATCGCATCCCCATCCTGTCTCAGACATCGCCCATCATCGCCCCTCCTTATGTCACCCACCCACCCACCCTCTCCTCACCACTGTCTCTCCCCTCACATCTCCTAATCAAACATCCACTCACTTGTTTGTGGATGATACACATCCTAATCACTCTGTCACAGCCTATCATCACAGTTGCCATATCATACGTGTCCATTCCTCTCCATTATCCACATCACATCCACGTATCACCCCCCAACAGCAAACCTTCACACCCACCACCACCACCACCAATATAGCAAGAGGTGGGGTAGAGTGGAAGGTGGGTGGACTTACACCAAACGCGTCTATTTTGCTAAATACGTTCAATCTGCAATCATAGTAATGTCAATGTATGTCAATATAATTATAGCATGTTAACCACACAATTACCAGTATGATAATGCATTGAGTGTACAGGAACTGGGATGAGGTGGCAGGAGACTGTATCAGTATAAGAAGATAAACATTGCGATATCATCATCGGATCAGGTAATCGTATGATTTCAGCATTCAATGGTGTGCAAAATACGAACATAATAAGAAATGGCTGCGGAAAGTCCATTTAGGATTAAATGTCTGGTACTCGTCAGAAGCCTTCATGCATATCAATGCATATTGCCAAGGTTAGCAATAAAACCTACAATTTCTGCACATAATGAAAAAGGTGGGCGTGGCACATTATAATGCGAAGCAATAAAATAAAATTTTCTTAAACGCCCAAAGTGGCACCCGGTGGATTTGTGATGAGTACAGAGATACCGAAACAACAATAGAACTATGTATCTACTCCAAAATAATCTTCGGGACTCTTCGAGACTTTGCCTTTACATCAAGGTCATCCAGATGACCTTTGGTTAATCCAAATGACTTTTATTTCTGTGTCACCATGAGTAATTATCAAATACTAGTAGCATTATATGTAATCAATAAAGATAATTACTTTGTACTTGAAATCGTCTGTTTTATGGACAAAACTCTCTTTTACATAGCCATTTAAGTATGGTGTCAATTTTCAAAAGGCCTAAAAAAATCAGCTTAAGGTAGCACCCGGCAGATTTGTAATTACTATACCCCAGAAATAGAAAAACAACATTAAAACTGGATATATACACCAAAGGAACATTCAGTCAAAAATGCCCCTTTTTCTTCCAGACCATAATGGCCTTTTCTGCCAAACACGATGATGGGTTTATGGATGGGTTTTATTGCGTTGTTGTATACTGCCGCCGTGTCCATGTAACCGAGTCTCGCGTTCAAAAGCAAAAACGTTCCAGAGCGCTCTGTACGTGTAAAATCGGGTTTTAACGGTTTATATATTATATGACGTAATTAATCCGAAAATAGCAGATTGTCAATAGTTTGCAGATTTAGCAAAACGTTTTCCGTTTTGAACGCAAGGCTGGCCATAATGGCGCTTTCAAAATCATGGGTTTTCCCTGCAACAATTCTCGTCCCATGGCATTTGTTTAAAACAGTAGAGCATTTTCCATCGCAATAACAATATCTGTAAATACCACCGTTAACCCTTAAATCTTACAGACCACAAATCACAGATTAGCATTGATATACGGAATATGTTGTTGAATATTTTGAAAACTAATTTGACTGGGAGATGTTTCTGGCATTTGTCAAGTCAAATTATAGTTCCAAATTAGTTTGAAAATATTCTCAGCTTAATCCCCTGTATATCTATCTCGAAATGAAGACATCCAGCTTTAACCATGCTCCACCCATCTCTAGCTAAGCTCCGCCCACGCTCTGTCGGTGTTGGGATCGATTGATCTCTGTACTCCCTTAATTTCAATTATCAGAAAACAATACGGGTAAGCTGTTGAATAATTTGAAACTAATTTGACTGTGTAATGTTGCTGCCATAGATAGCAACAGCACTCAGACAAATTAGTTTCAAAACATTCAAGAAAATCTTTATTAAATAATAAGGACATACATTTCGTACGACTTGAAAGACTATTAAGCAATTATGACTGACTAAATCGCGTCATTCATGACATAATTGATTACGACGTCAGCCTACGTGTGACGTTGTTGTTTATGACTTCAACAACAACAACAACAACAACAACAACAACAACAACAACAACAACAACAAACGAAAGAAAGAAAGAAAGACAGAAAGTAAGGCAACATCAACAATAACATCAACAGCTGCATCAACCACAACTGTTATGTTTATGTGTTAAGTCATTGCTGGGATTGGCAAAGGTCAAGGGGGATAACCGACCATCATATATAGTTTCACTAATGACAATGATAATGATAGGCTAATGATAATAATAATTATCAGGATCTGTGGCATAGATGTAGACAAAATCTAACTGTAAACATATAATGTGTACCAGATCCATATAACTATTATGTAAATCCCCCATATACCATTCTGATATGGTCGGGGGTGTAAATAAAACATTTCATTTCATTTCATATGATTGATCGATAAACTGGATTCATCCAGTGAGACACATGGATTCCAAGTGTTAACCGTTACCTCTGCGCACAGCACGCTATTCAGGTGCTAGAATAGTCCATGTGTAAATGATGGATGGATGGCACCTTCAGATTTCTATAGACTATTATTCGGAATCTGATTTCATCCGTTAACCCTCAGATTCATTCATCAAAACTTCGATTTTCCTATAGAAGATGTCCATGTGCACACGAAAGATAACATTTCTTTTAATTTTCCACTGGAATGACTGGCTCGGCTATCGAGCCAGTCATTCTCTGTGGTAAATTAAAAAAAATAATCGTCTCTTGGACTGCAAATGGACATTTTTCATGAACATTGCGAATGCCGTTTTGGCCAGATTACGTGTTAAAGGGTTACTGGTTCAATCTTGATACGCTCGCATCCATCCCATTCAATGAAAAACCAATACACTGATTATACTTAACAGATTATAGCAAGCCTTTGACGGTGGCCCTTGATACTTCTTGGGCGTAATGCAATTCAGTCTATAGACCAATGGTGTGTTTATAGACGCAAATGCACAGGTAAGCTCGTGACTATATTGGAACCAACCTAACTGGACATTGTGCGGCCTTCAGTTCGATTCAAATTAGTGAGCAAAACAGATATTACGTCATATAAGCGCGTGTTATGTCTGGACCTACATGACGTCACACACTAGCTATCGTTAAGGAGACAATAGAGGTATCCGATCTGTCACTCAAATGTATGACGTCATAATCAAATCCGTCAAGTGTCAGATGACGTCACAATCAAAATGATATGCTTTGTCACGAAAATCGAAAAGTCCGTTACAAAATTGTACGAATTGTATGCCTTTGATGAAATTACAGTTTAACCCTTCAACACTCGAATTTATTCAAGAAGATTTAAATTTTCTCATAGAAAATATAAATTTTCAGGCCAAGAGAACACTATTTTTGAAAATTTACCACTGGAATGACTGGAATTTCGGTGGTAAATTTTCAAAGATAGTCTTCTTTTGGTCTGCAAATGAAGGTTTCTCAAGACCACTGCAGAAGTCGTTTTTGACTGATATGGTGTTAAAGGGTTAACAGCTTAGCATATTCACCAGCTTACCAGTATAGCTACCTTGAAATTTAGATTCTGCTATCAGCGATCGTAAAACGTCACCATTTAGACGTTTATTTATTTCCGGATTTATTTTGGATCAAAGGCAAAGTTTGTGATTAATACCTTACAGGATCACTCTTTTTGCCAAATTTTGATAAATGTCCGATTCGGTGTTTTCGAGATACAGCTCGGACAGACAAACACAGGGTGTAGGACCGTACTTGGACCTGGGAGCAGGGCCTGAAATATGGGCGGGCCAAAACTTAGGGGATGGGTGCGCTATTGGGATACGCTATGGGAGAGACAAAAGCTGGGTGGATAGGTGCGTGCGTGCGTGCGTGCGTGCGTGCGTGCGTGCGTGCGTGCGTGCGTGCGTGCGTGCGTGCGTGCGTGTGTTGTGTGTGTGTGTGTGTTGTGTGTGTGTGTGTGTGTGTGTGTGTGTGTGTGTGTGTGTGTGTGTGTGTGTGTGTGTGTGTGTGTGTGTGTGTGTGTGTGTGTGTGTGTGTGTGTGTGTGTGTGTGTGTGTGTGTGTGTGTGTGTGTGTGTGTGTGTGTGTGTGTGTGTGTGTGTGTGTTATGGTGTGTGTGTGTGTGTGCGTGTGCGTGTGCGTGTGCGTGTGCGTGTGCGTGTGTGTGTGTTGTTTTGTGTTGTGTTGTGTGTGTGTGTGTGTGTGTGTGTGTGTGTGTGTTGTGTGTGTGTGTGTGTGTGTGTGTGTGTGTGTGTGTGTGTGTGTGTGTGTGTGTGTGTATGTGTGTGTGTGGGGGTGGGGTGGGGATGGGTGGGTGGGTGGGTGTGGGTGGGTGGGGCTTTGGGTGTGAAGGGCTATTGCCCCTTTGCCCTTTGTGCCTTCCCAAGTTACTACGCCTATAAAACAGGCTAACAGACAGACAGATAGACAGACAAATAGGCAAACCTATATGCCACGCTATATCATCATTGCCATACCGGGCGAGGATAATAATTAGAACGAATATCCATGTACTATTACCGCTTCCCTCAGCAACACCGCGAAACGCAATGCAAAACCTGCCTATAGCGGTCACCTGAATAACCATATAAACGTGATCGCTACAAAACAGATCGACATGTAACATAAGTCGATTTTCATATCAAATCGCCTTAACGGACCTCCGCAAGATGGTGGTTATTGAGGACGGGCCGTCGTAAAACCACCCGCCTTAAGGACCCGCCATCTTGTGGTCACAAAACGCAGATACTCCGTTATAAACAGGTGTGAAGGTACTAATGTATACTTGCAAGTTTGGGCAAGAAATGATCCAGTGGTCTGTCATTATATACGTAGCCAATATTATCGACCTGTACAGATAATGCATTATGAATAGAGAGTGACTCGGTACATTGCCGTTTCTTTGGAATTTACTTGCAGGAATCCGGAAGAGGATGAAGTTTGTTTGAAATTCTTTGAGGTAAATATAACGGAATCGCTATGCCACGTTAAAAACCTACATTATATGTTATGTTAGGCATGGTATGCTTACAATGGTTGCCATACGGACAACCAGACGCTACCAGGCGTTATATGTAAGTTTTAGAGAATATATAATTTATAATTAGCACCGGCGAGCCACATGACGAGCGACAATATACAATGGACCGTTCAAGTTTATTCATCCACCATATAACGTTATAATCAACAACGAGACGTTTAGGACGACGCCATAATCAATTACGTCATGAATGACATAGTTAAGTTCATGACGAACGCGTAATTGATGACGGAGTAAGCGTTGTTGTACGAATTACATGTATTTACTATTTAATGAACATGCCATAGGCAGCAACAGCGCCCAGTCAAATTAGTTTCAAAATGTTCAACAGCTTACCTGTATAGTTTTCTGGAAATTTTTAGTCAGGGCGTTCGGGGATCGATCGATCCCAACATGAGCAAAGTGTGGGTGGAGCTTAGCTGGAGATGGGCGGGGCATAGTTAAAGCTGGATTCTACCAATGTGTGCATCAAATGGTTTTATAGTGTAGCAGTGCACGATCTCAAATTAAGCAGTATTACAGAATTAGATCACGCATTGATTTCCACACTATGAGAGACATCCACTCCATGACCTGTTTCTCCCTTTCGGGTCTTATCAGCCGGAGGTAGGATTCGAACCCAGGAACTTCGGTCTAAGAGGTTGAACTCGTTGTTTCGAAGCCATGCATGTCGCGTCTTCTGTGGATACAGTAGCTATTATCCCTCGATTATGCGGCTGCTGAACCAGCGTTGATTATGCCGAATGCATACAATAATTAATCAAAGGTGCATATTTACGCCAAATATTTGAAAATGTTATTGTTAATATTGTATACTTTTCAAGGCTTAAATTATGTGCCTAGATGTAATAAAACGAAATGTCTTAACATATGATGATTTTGTTAAGTATAAATTAACACAATTTAAGCCTCTAAAAGCATACATACAACTTTATCTTGAAGTAGTTTGCTGCGGATGTGCACCCTTAATTAATTACATGTCCGCAATACATGTACCACCGTTACCTGTGTAAAACAATATCATATAGGCCCAGCGCATAAAATATTGGGATATATCGTCTCTTCCTATATTCGAGCATGTGTTGGTGGTCGGGCCGCATTGGGTCTGGAGCATAGACATATATCTATAGTCCGCCTATCCCCATACCTTCACTATGAGACGGGTTGTAGTGAGCGCTGGTGGCGCGAGATTGGTGAAGGGCCAGAGAGCGTGGCAGGGTATTCTAGACGCGTCTATTCGGTAACCAGTCTTCACCTGACGACATAACGTCAAACTATTTTAAGAGTCGTCAATGAAATGTGCCGCTTCAACATTTGAAAGTTATCATAACGTGCTGAAGTAGGAGTTGTTTCGATTCTAACAAAATCATGAAAATTCCAAGATGCCGATGCGGAATAAGAACAATATGTATTACGATTGATAAGATTGATAGGGTGAAACGCGTAAAGTTACCTGTTTTCGTGAATATAATCACCGTGACTATCATATTTGCTAACGTTAGTAGAATCGTGTTAGCTATTTTAATCTGATATTTTATTCGAATGACTAACACAATTATTAAGAAGAAATAGATTTTGGTAGCGTTATGAAATTCATTCTCTTGTAAACAAGTTTCAAGTTTGTTTTATTCCTCCCAAGTCACAATGTGACATATAGGGAACATTTACATACAGTTGCATTGAATAGGAACCAGTGCACAGCTATACATTATTCTCAGCATTATAACTATTATTATTATTATCATCATATTAGTACAGTAGCAATTGACATGGACCCCGACATTTTGTATAACAGACAAATTTTTGTTTTAATCACTTCGGTATGGCCCAAAATACATCCCAGAAAGATTCTCCAAAATTCACACATGGGGAAATATGTTTTTTATAGGAAATTCAAAATGGCCACCAAGGCGATGACCAATAACCAGGTAATATGTATTTTGACTCTAAAAACCCGTGTTTTGGTAAGTGTTGTACAGTTTATAGTATGTCATCATCAAAATCACTTGTTAAACTATAAATTTAATGCAAACTGAGCGACTATTGTGAAACACAGCGAACATGCAGAATGGCTGAAATTTGTCTATGCATTTTCACTTTCAAATTTCGAGCTGTTAAGGCAGTGACCTTCACATTTACAATGTATGCTACAGGGAATGCCTTTCTTGGAGCAACTACACGAGGAACACAGACGTGTGCTGCTTTTACACTGCCACCTTATATTTAGAAGTAGCTCCGGAGGCGCTGCTGACTTGTCCGTAATGATCGCCGTCACTGATCCTTGTTCTACTGCATAGCCATACTCTTCTTTCTTTAACACAGTTTTTAGGTGAAGCCATGCGCTTGCTTGGAGATAAACCCGAAGACTATGGAAGTATGCTGCCCTACGTGTGGGTGGCATCCTTTCAACTGGTACATGCTTAGGAGAGATGGCAGTCATGTATCTGAGATTGTCTAAGCCATGACTTCTTGATCCAGCACTATACAAAGACTTAATGTACTTTTCACCAATAACCATTATATCCGCCTTTGATCTGGAGATGTCGCCAAATGCAAGCACATCTTGTCTGAGGGTTGGTGAAGATTGGATCATTTTCATATGCTTTACTTTGCCCATGGCATATAAAGCTGATGTCGTGTCACACCCAGACATACTATGGACGAATGGCAGGCACATACACAATTCCTTGCCTAAGATCTCTGTGGCCACTTTGATGCACAGCTTATGTTGCTTTGTTTGTAGGAAAATATTTGCAGAGGTGCTTGGATGATAGAGGAGTAAGATCAATATGTCTGTATCGTCAGCAACACCTATCGTTGTTCTTTCAGTTCCTGACAATTCTAATGCTCTCCTTACAATCACCACATCAGCATCGCCTTCATCTACTGCATGTACCACCTCAACACCTGAATCTGATAAATGTTTTGCCAACAGATTTATGGTATTCTGCTTGTTGCGTTTGTTTGATAGAAATCCAGTTTTGTTTCCTGGAACAGGTGTGTTGTCTTGGACAGCTACATCAGGAGCGCCAACTTGATTACGCCGTCGTCGCTTCTGTTCTTGATCTTTTGTGGTCTCAGTTTGATAGTTATCAAATATAACGCATACAGGTGCATCAAGCCTCTGATAATGGACTACTGATGCTACGAATGAGCTACAAACGGTCTCCATTGTTCCCACCTTAGGCCATGGTATCCGATGCAAAGGTGCGCAGCCATCAAATACTCTTGCAGCTGGCTCTTTTGTCTCTTGCTGTAGCATTGATGTGTTAATTTCAATTATATACTTCGCCAGTTGTGACTCTTGCGATTTCCTCATAGTTCCGTCATCGTGGAAGAAGGCGGGACATACCGTTGCTAGCTCGTATTCAAAGATCGCTTTGTCTGGAGGTCCTGAAATAGATGCAGTTGACATTAAGCGATGGTACATCTCCTGGGAAGACATATGGACATCTCCATTTCCTACTTTAACTACCTTTCGCATGACAGCAAATGTTACAGCTTGATCTGCTTTCTTTAGCGTAATGTCGCCAAACTTTTTCTCATTTAACTTCTCATGAATTCTTCGACCAATATCAATGGCATCATCGGCAGTAACACGATGGTCTGCAATCAAACCAGTTGCGATATTTCTCAGTTGGTCGTCTTCAACTGCGAATGGATTGTGTTCTCTGAGAAACAGAGTGAATTTCTTCATGTCTTCTACATCTCGTCTCATATTTGCAGGGTGAACATCTCTGTGTTGTTCCGACCATGTCCCGGTGAACGTGTCAGTCAATGACCGCAGAGCGTGTATGTACTGTGCTATGATGTGTGCAGTGAGAAGCCATTTTGTTCTAGCGGATTCCTTGTGCGTTATATTGATCAATCCACCCTGTGTCTTCCCAGCTCTCATTAGACTCTGTTCAGTTGTCATATCAGACCAGGTACCACTCCAATACAGTTTAGCATTCCTGCGTACAGCAAAGTGCCCTTCGTGCATGGGACCATCTAGCCAAGTACAGAGATCATCAGAATCTTGGAGGTAAAGGCGACAACACTTTGTGTAATTGTTGTGCCCTGCAGCAGCAAAGAATGGCAACATTAGTTGTGTCGCCTTTAAATGAAGGAGCCAATTACCAGTACGCTCATCCCTGATGAACAATCGTACAATGGCGACAAATTCCATGAACAACGACCACAATTTACCAGTTCTTGATTTCTCTAGGTTTTCCTTCAAATTAGAAACTTGCTTACATGCGTCTTGCAAATGGTCATTGTCACAACATCGTCTGCTGAAATATCATGTGACATAATAGTATCGTATAAATTGCGCAGCTCTGACCACATATCATCCGTTGACATATGTGTTTGACTTTCACAGCATGTTTCTGTTTCGGTTGTTTGCTCATCCGAAGCGTCATCGCTATCAGGATCAACATTACTTTCTTCATCTTGCAGCTCTGCAAATTCAGATTCACCATATGTACTGCTGGGTGTGTTGTCTGCAGCACTGCCTTGTAGAGAAACTATATCAACATCGGGTTGAATTAGCAAAAGATGCAATGCCGCATCTGTAAGGAGGCATGCTCTTAATGTCTTTGTGTAAGCTTTTCCCTCCATTATCCTAGGTAGGGACTTCCTAGCATACACGGTTGCCCACAAATCATCGATCCCACTCCCCTCCATGATCTTACAGCCCGCTCCAAGAAAGGACATTAGTTGGTGGAAGCCACTCAGCTTTATATACATGTTCCTAAACTGTGGATGAGTGTCTTGCTTAATTTTGTAGCTTTTTAAGTACAATGGCTGGTCAAATGTTATGGTTGCGCAACACAGTCCTGCCTTTAGGGATTGAGACTGCACATACATCATGGTACTATATACAGCTTCATTTGTTCCTGGATTCAAAAGTACCATGGGGTTGTAAACTACTGCCGTGCTGTGGAAATTGTTGCATGTCGTTATTTCAGACATGAACCCCTGCCAGTTTGGCGGATGACTTGTGAGAAGGCTAGAGTACAACCACAATGTGTCTAATTGACCGTGCATAGCAATAGGTAAGCTGATGGGGTTAATGGTCTTTATCCTTACATCTGCCATTAGGGATTTATTAGAAGACGTGTAGGGTAGCATGAAGCTCCCAAAATCACCAGCTTCTTTGATCTCATCAGCAGTTATAGTTTTACGACATATTGCCCCAACTGGGTTAGCCCTGCTTTCGGTTGATGCCATTGTTTGACACGAAATGATCCCCATCCACCCCCTCCATCCTTCTTCTCCACGAGCCCAGGACACAGGTCTTCAACGGATGTGCTTCCAACTGCAGATCTCTGAAATGCAATTACCTGGTCATAGGAAGCACTGAGTCCCAGGGATGAGAGCATATCTATGATAACACGGGAGCGGGTAGACTAGTGGATGAACAAACCAATGGACAGAAGCAGTGGTGATACAAATGATTGCTTTCCAACAGCTTGCATGATAACATGACATACAGATACCATCTTAAGTTTATTTTTCAACTTGGCAGATTCACTACGAGGTTCAGAATAGATACACGAAATAAGATGTTTCAATTCATCTGGCACCTCGATTTCAAGCTTTTCGAGGTCTAAACTGGACGGTTCTGGATACACATCTGATGGTTGATCAATATCTTTAATTGTTTGATTAATCATAGATCCCACCAGTCTAACAAGTCGCATAGTTTCACCACTCTCGTCACTGGTTGATGCTGCATATGATTCGTGTATGATAGAAGATGCTCTATCAGTCAATGTGACCACGCTTGTCTTGCCTTCAACCTGGGATATTGTCACATCTGTCCCAAATCGGCCGAGCAGACGACGCTGGACGTGCTTTATGCTATATGCGGATACACCATTTGGCAAGTAGGTGATCAATTGCGTACGAAGGTCGTGTAAAGTGAACTGGCGCTGTTGCTGTTCTGGTGCTGTTAGCCAATTGCATAGATGGTTAAAGCCCACATCATTCATTTCATCAAAGTTCCGGGCATTACTTCCAGAAGCACCACACGAACTAATGTTTCTGCAAGAGATGAATTCTTGCATACATTGACGATGATATTGGCTTTAACAGCACATAGGTCACCTGCAAAAAGTATTCTTGCTTTAACATCATTCGCTAACGAATCGTGCCTTTTGCCACACGCGTTTAACAAGGTTCCCTGGACTACACTGAGTTTACCCTTACTAACATATTCAATATTGCTTATGTGAGAATGCCGTTCAGGGTGACGGCGGACAGCATCAACGTCGAGCTCTTCAGCACATATCAAACAATGAGTATGGTAATCATAATGATTAGATTCGGAGCGCAGTGTAGGGGTAGATGGTCGCACTCCTTCATCGTTTCTGTTTTGCTGTTGCACTTTTGCAATATTTCTAGGCAACGTGTAATTTTTGTAGCATTTATCGTGTACATAATGTTCGTTCGACGGAGATAGTTTCAAATCAATACCATCTCCACGGAGCTTTGAAGCGCCAAGCGGCGTTGAAAGCCCTTTATGACTAAGTGTTCTAGAACTGCTGCTATTATGGGAAACATTACATACAACATATGTTTTTTCTTGCGTAGGGTCAGACATAATTGTACTAAATCATTAATTAGCATGAACAATGTGATTTTGACTCTATATATTTATCGTTTTATAATTGAATCGACTTAACTTAATTCAAGTAACATTTTCTAAATTTACCCCGGATTATATATTATTGTAATAGTAAGAATAATAGCGTTAGGCATATTTATATCATTGACTGCATAGTTGCGATCAACATGCTGTCCATATGTGTAACTCTCTCCGTCAGATCTTTAAAAAAACTGGCCATACATTGATGTACGATGTTCTGGAATTCACACTCAAGTATCAAATCATATATGGTTGTTATAGACAGGTTATACTGATTAATTTTAATTTACATTAATATGTCTTACAGGTAATTTGACTGGGATCTGTTGTCATATACACAATTGGCAATAGCAATTGTCAGTAGGTCTAATTTTATAAAATTCTCAACAGATTACCTATTTATGCTAAATATTTTTCACATTTCGTTCCCTAACTTCAAAGGGTTAAAAATCAGGTTTCCCCAAGTGTGAATTTGTGAGAATTTCTTGTGTGGACTCTGGACAGTCATAAAAAGTGTTTGGAACACAAAATCGTCTGTTATACAAAATGTCCGGGTTAGCCTATATTTCTGTTGATTTCTACTGGACTATATATTATCATTATTATAATGAGGTAGAAGTTAAACTCATAGCACAAATAGATCGGCCGAGAAAATCCAACCGAAAATCTCTGTTTCGCGTGTCATGCGCGCGCACATTTTGAAGACATCGTAATCAGTCTATAGATTATGACGTCTATGGTGTGTACGCTTACACACATTGGTAATAGTTTCAATAAAACCCGGCGTAACACGTTTACCCGCGTGTGTGTTTTCCAATTCAATACTACAGCCTTAGGAAAGCAATCAGTGCCAATATAGTTAAGTAAATATCAAAGCGGTGTGAAGCCTCTCGTCCATTAATTAATCAATTATCCTCTTTTATAAGTGGATAAGCACAAAGGGCTGTCCTGGGAGATATGCCAGAGGTCCCCGAAACTCGCTCAGATATCAAATGCTCGTTAACGCTCTGAACGTGAGATACCAAATACAAAAACTTAGCTACATTGTAGGGGTGGGGTTGGGGGCGGGGATGTGGGGATAAGAAAGGTTATGCTGAATATTTAGAGGCTAATTTGACTGGGAGATGTTGCTGCTTATAGCAGCAACATCTCCCAGCCAATTTAGCTTCAAAATATTCAAGAACTTACTTGTATAGTTACCTTAAATTGAAGTGCATGGGGATAGCAGTGTTCAAAGGGTTAACATAACGGGAATTAACCAGCATATTTCAGCACCCCAGTAGACCTATTGACCGACTGAGCAGACTTCACTGTGTTGAATATGAACCAGGAGCTCGTCAAAACCGTTGCTTCCGATGATAGCAACAGCTTTCATTGACGTATTTTTTCATATGCATACATGTCCCTCATTCTAAAGATGATGTGCGTATAATTGATTATAGAAAGCGACAACTCAGCCCTCGCGTTGTTAACTTTCTCGTTATTATATAGCTAGTATTGGTAAACGTGGCATTTCCAAGAAGCGAAGTAAAGTGATATTTTACAGGCTACTGTGGCGCTTTTATTTACTTTCTATGGCTTGGGTCCAAGCGTGTTTAATTTCCTTTCATGTCGTGTCTGCGCAGCAAATGTCCACACAGTTTATCCATTAGCAATTCTTTGACTTCGTGACTAGGGATTGTCAGGAAGCCACGTAATGTGGATGTGTTTAGAAGGTCGAACCAAAGTAAAGATTGCTAAGGTAGGTAGGTTAAAGACATTAGTGAATTGCATACAATTATGCCTATATTGTTTGAAGTAATTTCTATTTATTACATTGTGGAATATCAATCACCACCACCACCACCACCACCACCACCACCACCACCACCACCACCACCAACAGCACAGCAACAACAACAACAACAATTCAATTTTCTTCAATATTACATTGTGGAATATCAATCACCACCACGACCACCACCACCACCACCACCACCACCACCACCACCACCACCACCACCACCACTACAACAACAACAACAACAACAACAACAACAACAACAACAACAACAACAACAATTCAATTTTCTTCATATTTATTTATTAACTTTTCTACCTTTGTAAAACTTTATCAAGTTAATTATATATTGAAAATACACACTAGTGTTCGTTTGATTTACTGAAACTATATACATGCGTGCATTTTAAACATGCGATTAACTCTAACATATTCCAAAATGAAACAATGTAGGCCTAATACATAAATGTTTAGAAAATTTCAGACGATTTCCGATGATGTATGACTTCAATAGTATTGCGATTTTTAGTTTATCATAAGAACTGCTTAATCAGGCAACATGTGACGTTGATTATGACGTTATATGATTGACTACGAAACTGGATTAATTAATTGTTGCCTGTTTATATATTCGCAAAAACTCTACAGCGTTACGGAGAAAAGATATATACATTATTGAAGAAGTGTATACAGTTAATTATTTACTTAAATATTAAATACTATACTACTAAATACCGTAGTTTAAAATGAAAGTGAATCTAATTGAAGTAATGGTATGACGTAGGTTAACAATCCTGCCCATATTACCACCCATTCCTCCGTCATTGGTCAGAAAGATGATAAGGTCTGTTTCCCAAGTTAGCATTCTTTAAACACATCCATGCCCATGTTGATGGGAGTATTCTAGTTTCTATTGACTCAGTAGTTATAGAAATAATAGTCATGTACCACACCCTTCCTGCGAGGGCAAGTCTCATCCACCAGCAGCCAAACAAGAAATCCGACCAGACTGGCTCCATGGTATCTAGCAGCTCCAAACCATAACATGCTTGGGCGAGATACAGCAAACAGACAACAGCTGGTCTACACCACTGGGGTCGGCTCCACCACCCAGGCCGGCTCGCACCACCCTCCCTTACCAATAGCTGCTGCTTCAAAACAGTTCAATCTGTTTGAAAACAGTTCAAGCAGTTTCCAAACAGATTCTACCCATAGAACTGTTGTTCCATATACAGCACCTGTCTCACGCCACCATATACGCATTTTGACAAACCTGAATGGCTCTTCAGACCATCCTCAGGGGCATGACCTCAAACAGGTTGTCCTATTTTTATTCCCATCAAATCAACACTACGACGGCAATACAAAACCAGTCTTATAAATCTACGTGTGTGTGAAACGTATATGTTAGAGTGGGTTTTTTCCCAACTTAAGCCTAATCTATCAAATCTCACAACTCGAACCTTTTAGAAGCCTGCTATTAAGTGCTATTACTGTGCAATTAACACTAGAGTATATACCAAGTCTCGTTTTCAGTGAGCCAGTGAAGAACTCTCAACACAATGAGAAGCTTCCGAGACACAGCTGTCGTCGCCGCTGGCACCCTGTCCAGCCAAGGGCCACCACGCAGCATGAAACGCCGGCAGCTCAGAAGACGGCGGAGACCATACGAGTGGTGGCTGTCGGTGATGGCAGGAATCGTGCTCTACATGTGTTCGAGCTGAATACTAGCTGTGCTAGATACACAAACCTTGGCATAGCCGAAGTACAGCACTGTCACGCCCACTGTGCGAGTACCAGCTCACTCTCCGAGAAATTTCCCAACATGAAAGCTATGCTGGTTGCCATGATTAGCTGTAATGCCCCTACCTTAGAGGTGGTACTGACCTTCGAGTGACAACTCCAGATCCTTGTGTCCACTGGTTAGAGGAAGTAGGCCATATGACTTCGTCTTCTGTTGATAGAGACAGCAATCAACCTGATCGCGTAGTCTACTGAGAACGTTGGTGCCAGCCACCATTAGTTCGAAGTCGCTTAGTTCACCCACCTGTTGGACCATCCCTCGATTCTGAACCAGGATTGTTACAGCTACGCAATCTGTGACACGCCGTTTCAATGTCTGCTCTAACCGCTGGTTATCGGTGTCTTGAAACTGCAGCTACCCTTACTCCACATGTAGGATTCGCTGTCTAGAACCATCACGTTTTAGTTTCTGGGCATTCTCATCATGCCAGACGTGAAGTCGTGGGGAGGTCATCGTTACACCATCAAGATGTTCAGTGTACACCCGAAGCAACAGCTCGTCCCGCATCAAGGTCGGGTTCGCGTGTGTGTTATGGAGGAGGGAGAAGAGTGGCACCACAACATACATTTCTAGATTTGGTTGCAAGCTGAATCCTGTGAATCCCTCATTACACCACACGGCATAGTATGCCTTCTCCATTCGCATATTAGACAGGTCCACGAGCCAGTGGAGCCAGGAATCAGTACTTATCGTTCACATAGGTAGTGTCTAGGGTGCCGTTGCTCTGCACAATCCCACCTGCTCACAACCTGTGGGAGCTCTACATCCTTCTCCGCAGTGCTAACAAGCTTGGACTTGAGTGCCATGCTCCTAATCTCATGGATCTGTCCCGAGATGGTGAAGTCGATGCACTTCCCAGCCACGGAGAGAAAGTTCCAATCATGGATACAAGGACGAATGAGTGCCAGGCAGTCCTTCCGTGGATCTATATGATGCGAGGTCGTGGGCTCAACTGCCATGTCTGGATGTTGTACATACTGCTTCATGTTTTAGGTAGCTTTACAGTATCACTATAAAGACAAATTAAACGCCTCCCCCATGTTCAATAAAGCGTCCGAAAAAAGAAGGCCACACCATGCTGCACCCGACACCAGCGGGCGGATACACACCCGAACATGTGGATGCAGCTGGATGATGCACGGAAACTGGGTACATATACTGTAGTGCAGATTGCACAACAGTTGGCCTCCTGAAGATTCGAGTCCGTAGATTTGATAGATTAGGCCTATGTTGGGAAAACCCCAAATTCTAACTAACACGTTTCACATACCACGCATACACACGTAGATTTATGACACTGGTTTTGTATTGCCGTCGTAGCTTTGATGTGATGGGAATAAAAACAGGGCAGCCTGTTCTGAGGTCATTACCATGAGGATGGTCTGAAGAGCCGCTCAGGTTTTTAAAAATGCGCATATGGTGGCGTGAGACAGGTGCTGCCTATGGAACAACAGTTCTATCGGTAGAGTCTGTTTGGAAACTGCTTTAAATGTTTTGAAACTGTTTAAACTATTTTGAAGCAGCAACTATGGGTAGAGTGGTGGGGCCCGGCCTGGCAATGGAGGTGGGGGCGGTCCCAGTGGTATTGACCAGCTGTGGCATGTGTGCTGTATCTCGCCCACGCATGTCATAGCTGGGAGCTGCTAGACATCCTGGGGCCTGTCTGGTCGGATTTTTTTGTTTGGCTGCTGGTGGGTAAGACTTGCCCTACCGCCCTCTTAGGAAGGGTGTGGTCCACAACTATCATTTTATAACTACTGACTCTCATGTCTTTGCATTGCCAAACATCACGTGTCTTCAGCCATGTGGTCCAGGCTGAAAGATTTTCGTCCTTGTCAGCGTTTCGATACCGTGGTATTGTAGTTCAAACAAGACACGTGGTATATTGACCACACGCCTTCGCGTATAAAACTAGAATCATATTATGGCTCCGAAAGATGCGTGATCTTTCACACAGTGTTGCCTGTGAGTACAGCAGGGATTCTCATAAGGGCCCTTCTGAAGGTATACAACACCAATATCCAACTTGCAACCCCAAATGCAGAGTTGGTCTCATGAAAATTGTGTGTGATTATTAAATAATTAATTAGTTTTATAGATTTTTGCACAGAAGTACCCACAGGATGACAAGTCCATGATCCCATCTAATTTTATCATGGATGAGGAAAGCTGCATTGTAACACCAGATCTTTAGTTTGCGTCTCCAGTATTTCACCGTGTGTCGCCCAGATTTTAGGGTGTGACGCCCATGGGGCCTCCACAATTTAGATACCATCGGAAATGCTGATGTGTAGTAAAACCTGTCTTGTGTGGCCACCTTATTGAGCACAAGCGATTAGTCAATATAGACAGGTGGTCTCTTAATACAGGTGGGAATCCGTGTGCGTTTTGTAGTGAAAGATGATGCTTCTTTAAGAGATGTGGTAGAAATAACAGGTGGTCTCTTACACAATTTTGGATGTATAGATACAGGGGTGCATCTATCTGCTGCGCCAGGCAGCAACAACTTACCAGTTAACCCTTTCATGTCGAAACCGCCCAAAAACCAGCCTCTTCAGAGGTCTAGAAGAATGTCTGTTTGCAGGCCAGGAAACATTATTTTTGAAATTTTACCACTGGAATGACTGGCTCGATAACCGAGCCAGTCATTCCATTGGTAAATTTTCAAAAATAGTCTTCTAATGGTCAGCAAATGGAAATTTTCTGGGAAAATTGAAAGTTTCTTGGACTAATTCGAGGGTTAAGGAGTTAAATTATTATCTAAATACCCAAAATATTACACTTGTATAGAAACTTGTAGAATTTGACCAAAGTCCTGATTAATTGATGTCTGGTATCGAAACTTCGCATGTTCCTTCCATTTTGTATACCATGACAAATCAATTGCGCGAAACAGTTAATAAATTATTCATACTTACTACGGGTATTGATCAAGTCCCCTAGTCACTAATTAATCACCATTATCGCTATACCAGTTTGATGGATCGGCTGGTGTTTGAGGATCAAAGATGTGTCTCGTAGGTATGGAACTTGTATACTAAAACCGCTGTATATATAGTATTTGTATACGTGGATAATTACCCATCCTTTGAGCTGATTGTATGTGCAGGGACCTGGAACGTAGAATTTTCTTCGTTGAGACAACAAACTATAAACAGCGCTCAGGTTGATAATTCTATATGCCTAAAATAAACATAATTTTCCTGATTAAATATTGTAAATATATGAAGAATTGTTATTGATAACAAAGACCAGTGCCATCAGCACATACAGCCCTAATGACGGAATCCAGTTTTAGCTATGCCCTGCCCATCTCTAGCTAAGCTCCACCCACACTTTTCCAGTGTTGGGATCGATCGATCCCTGAACTGTCTGACTATTAACTTCCAAAAAAATATCCAGGTACGCTTTTGAATGTTTTGAAAAATCTGATTTGACTACGGCAGCAACAACGCCCAGCCAAATTAGTTTCAAAATATTCAACAGCATGTTTATTAAATAGTAAAGACATAAGATTCGTACACCAGCGCTTAGTCCGTCATCAATTAAGCGTTAGTGACGAACATAGCTACGTCGTTCATGAAGTTGATTATGACGTCATCCTACATGTCGCGTAGTTGATTATGACGTCATATGATGGATGAATAAACTGGAATTCTCCATTAAGGCTCGTACACGCGGAAAGTTAGTGCTTTTAGTGATTTGAGTGACCTGAGCGACGGACAGTTTTCGCCAGACTGGTCTGCAAGTGAAGGAAATGGGCAAGTTCATGTAAATCATTTCATTCTTCAGCCTGGTGATCTACTGAAAGAAGATGGTGCTTTTCAGGTCCTCTATGCTCTCATATAGCTTTTTGTGACGATTTACAATACTAGTCCAAATCATCTGCATGTCAGTGTCATGCGGCATGCATTGTTCCAGCTGTCACAGGTGCAAAACCGCGGGGACAAAACATGTGTCAATGAGTCTGTGTCAATAAAAAGTTTAACATCGTCGTGTCGT
>CM067359.1:130256257-130299894 GCA_034401795.1 Chaetoderma sp. LZ-2023a | reverse complement strand
CCAGTCAAATTAGTTTCAAAATATTCAACAGTATGTTCCTTAAATAGCAAATACATCGTACAACGTGTCGGACTATCATGCGTTAAAGACGGGCTTAATAGAATCATTTATGACGTAATGATAATGACGTCATCCTACACGCCACTTAGCTGATTATGACGTCATATGACGTCAGATTGATAGATGAGTACTCTGGAAAGGTCCATTGGCTATACAAGGAGGATTCACATAGTGTCATGACTGAGGGGAGTTGTTCATGTATAGGCAATTAGGCTCCACCGTGAGGAAATGAAGTCACTGGTAACGTGATAACTTTAAGCCAATTAAAATTGAATATATCACCGGTCTAGTGTCGTGACGTCATTTGGATAAGATGAGCCAAAGTAACTGAGGAATCCCGTTTTAGCTATGCCACGCCCATCTTTAGCTAAGCTCCACCTACACTTCGCATGTGTTGGGATCGGTCGACTATTGATTTCCAGAAACCTATAGAGGTAATCTGTTGAATATTTTGTAACTATTTTTTGACTGGTTACTGTTGTTGCCTATGGCAGCAACAACACCCACTCAAATTAGTTTCAAAATAACCTACACCATACCTGTATAATTCACCTTTCCAGAGTAGCCATCTATTAATCTGACGTCATATGACGTCATAATCAGCTAAGAGACGTGTAGGGTGACGTCATAATCATTACGTCATAAATGATTCTATATGACCCGTCTTTAACTCTTGATAGGCTGACACGTTGCACGATTTGTATGTCTCTATTATTTAATAAACATTCTGTTGAATATTTTGAAACTAATTTGACTGGACCGGCCATAGGCGGCAACAGAGCCCAGTCAAATTAAGTCCAAAATATGCAATAGCTTACCTGTATAGTTTTCTGGAAATTGATAATCAGGGAGTTAGAGCTCGATCAATCCCAACACGAGCGAGGTGTGGCGGGGCATAGCTAAAAATGGAAATGTCTATTGTCTTGAAATGTGGATTCCATAAATTCAAATTAAAAGTATATAAATTGATCTCAACACGCCCAAAGCATGGGCGGAGCTTAGCTAAAGATGGGCGGGCCATAGCTAGAAATGGATTTCGCTATTTGCTCTCTTGAACCGCACTGCGCCGAATCAAATACATTATTTCAGATAGGCCTCCGGCCGTGTTCTCACTGAAGAGTTAGGCCTGATTTATAAGTCAAACTTGTCTTGTGCCGTGCCAGCTAAATCTGCCTGAAAATGACAGAGTCCACTATATAAATCAACCAGTCGTCATTAGCGCGGCGCGACAGAAAGATCGTCTTAAAAACGGGCCTTAATCGGGAATAAAGCCATACCTAAGTATGGCGTTACGCCGGTTAAGTCTCTAGCGAGAAAACGGCCTAAGGCATTGTTCTCACTAGAAACCTATCAGGAATAACGCCATACTGATGTATGGCGTTATTCCTGATTAACTATCTCGTGAGAATACGGCCTTGGTGTGTTTAAATTGGCATGCTTTATGCGTTGTGCAATGTAGGCTACACACCGTGAATGCATTAAAGAGCCGAATCATTCCCTGATTAACTCTCCAGTCGGAGAACACGGCCTGGGTCTCATTTGGAAGAAACAGTGAAGTGCTATCATTTAATTATAAGTTTAAACAGGAAACATAAAAAACAAGAACAATCAGAGATTGCAGAACCAGCATTGTAAAATATATTCGGATGTTAAAAATTTTCTGGATTGCTTCCGAGCACTCCCAACGTTATGGCATCTTAGTGTATCGTCACACCCTTTCTTGTGGTAAAATTTGAGCCAAATCGGACAAGCAGTTTCCGAGATATCTATATATCCAGAATTTGATCCGATCCATAGGGACCTTTTATACGGATCAACGACAAAGTCTGGAAATCCACTTGCACGGCAAGTTCCAAAAGTCAAGTCTTGTCAGTAATTTTTTGGATAGGGCTTCGCACGCACGCGAGCACGCAACAAGCAAACAGACAGACCCGATCAGAATACTCGCTTCCCACAATCGCCGAACAGTTGTGAGTGAATCTGAATTCAACATTCAAGGTACATTATTCACACGTGGCTCTTTACTAAGCCACTCAGATTTATCTCCCCTGAAAATTGAAGGCGGTTTTATAAATATAAGGGCCTCCCCTCGCTCACACGCGTACATACACTTCGTTTCCATAAATAAACGCATATCAGAATAAATAGGTCTAACACTAGTCTCTTTTAGAGATCTAATTATCGGTTCTTAGTAACAGATAAATGCAATCGCTCAGTCAATCATGACGTCATAATCAACTTTGTCACATTTGGCTGACGTTATAATTAATTATGTCATGAATGACGCGATTAAGTTCGTCATAAACGCTTAATAGTCCGCCAGGTTGTATAAATTGTATGTCTTTACTATTTAATAAACATTCTGTTGAACATTTTGAAACTAATTTGACTGGGCGCTGTTGCACCAGCAACAGTACCAAGGTAAATTAGTTTCAAAATATTCGACAGCTCACCTGTATATATTTCTGGAAATTGAGATACAGGGAATGCAGGGATCCCAGCACTGGTACAGCGTGGTTGAGGCTTAGCTACAGATGGGCGTGGCATAGCTAAAACTGGATTAATTCATTAACTTCCATCTTTTCAACTGCATTCTCCCGCCGGCAGCGGGTTAATCTTGTGTGGGGTGGTAACTCCGGCTACAGCGTAACGTACGGATGAATTACGACGTGATTAGTACGGGCCGATGGTGTCACGAGAATGATCGACTGAGGCTAGCGCCTACGATGCAGGTATATACTCTACATTGATGCCTTGCTTCCTCTATCTTGTTTATGTTGGTCGCAAATTTTTTTTCATTTGATGTCGAACTACATATATGCTTTATAAATATTTTGTTATTTATTTTTTTGCAAAAATGTTCTGATTTTCATCGATTGATAGTACGAAATTAAACAAAAAATGGCATGTCAATATTTCTTTTCACTTTTGTCGCTCAGGCCCAGGTCATTATTCAATGCCATAAGAATCTATTAGGGGAATAGCAAAATGGTCAATTTCTGGTTAATCCTATGTTTAAAACCAGAGATAATATTGTAAAGACGGTGAGTATATATTCATATGGGCATCTAATATCTGCAATGCGAGGATAGAGTTAAGTTCGATGTCAGACGCCAGAGGTATGACCCTTGGAAATTTCCTAATGCATGCAGTTTAATATTGAGAGAATTCTTTGATGTCACGTTTCGTCATAGTTAGAGAATCAGATGTCGATTTCTAAGTCAGTAACTGGGTATCTACAAGCATAATCTCTACCTTTTAAAAACAAACTAGATCAGCCTAGATTGCAGGGGAATATATATGTTAATGCGCAATTACCTTGGAATCCACATTAAAATATCCAGGCAGCACATTGTGTCATACTTTGAACTATTCACTTTTATCTTTTGCAATAGCCAATTTTGCTAATAGTTATAATCTACCAGCCACCACGTTGACAATGTCGACGTGACCGTGTCTCTGGAGAGTTCAGGTAATATACAATTCCCAAGGGCCCCACTCTCCCCATCCCTTCCATTGATCCCTATACTTTTAATCTATAGGCCACATAGGCTTATAAGCATGTGTTTTAGGCAACCAAGCCTGATCCTGATTCTGATCAGGCTTAGTCATGACGATCCGTCCACATGGCATTCTTTCACGCGTCAAAGCAATTATGCCTCTTCTTTAGTATATCCTAAGTAGTTCGAGGTCAAGGTGAGGATTGAAAGCTGAGCATAGAGCAAGCAGGTTTCAAGAATAGAAGAAGCACAATCGAACATATATTTGTACTACTTATACAAGCGGCATTACGTTATATTAACATTGACAGGTGATCGAACCCGCAACTGGCGACAGCAGCTAGCAGATGCTAGGTGCTGTCGCCAGTTGTGGGTTCGATTCACTGTCAATATTTCTACTACGTAACAACCGTGATATTTAATAGAACATGAGTCTGTATGCATGCTTTCTTGACTTCTAGGAGGCCTTTGAAACCATACACAGGGAGAAATTATAGCGCATTGTGAGAGGCTACAGTATCAACTAAAAATCAAGATGATTCAAGACATGTACCAGAATAAAGGCATCAATTTCTAGCTATGCCCCGCCCATTTCTGGCTAAGCCCCGCCCATGCTTTGTACGTGTTGGGATCGATTTATATGCGTTGAATCCTGAATCCTGAATTCTCAGAATCTTAATTTCAAGATACAGGTAACCTGTTGAATATTTTGAAACTAATTTGCCTGGGTGCTGATGCTGTCTTTTCAAAATATTCAACAGAATGTTTATTAAATAGTAACTCCACCGAAGACATACATTCCGTACACTTGACGGGCTTCTCTCGCTTCATGACGGAGTATTCTCTGTCAATTATGACTGTGACGTCAGCCGTAATTGATTATGACTTCATACACTTGAGCGACAGATAGGATTCATCCATTCTTGCCGTGCTGTATTGAAAAGGGATGTCTGCATGGTCGCAGTAGGGCCTACTCTCAGCGGTGAAATACGGTTGTGTGATGTCAAAATTCGTGTCCTTTCTTGTGATTATCTGGGCCATGAGGAGCGCAATGAAAAGTGAACATACTGGGATGATGGGATCTGGGGTGGGTCCAGGCGTTCGCCGTGGGACAATGTTCAGGAATTGTTCGTATGCTCACTATATACTTCAGTTTAGTAATGTAGACGACACATTACTGAACATTAACAAACGGTTAGCTCTCCTGAACCCACCCCAGATGTTAGATGATGATTAGCCTACAGGATCTTAATTTTGTAGCTATTACTGCCATGTTGTCAAGTTCACAATCACGCATGCATGTGACTGTAGACCAACGGAGGGATCCACTTTTTCCATTAATCATATGACATCATAATCAACTCGGGACGTATACAATGACGTCATAATCAATTACGTCATGAATGACGTAAGTATGTTCGTCGCGAACTCGTAACTGATGACGGACAAAGCGTAGTTGTACGGATTGTAATTTTTTACTTTTCAATAACCATTCTGTTGAATATTATGAAACTGATTTGACTGGGCGCTGTTGTTGCCATAGGCAGCAACCGCACCCAGTCAAATTAGTTTCAAATTATTCAACAGCTTACATGTATAGCTTTCTGGAAATTGATAGTAAGGGAGTTCAGGTATCGATCGATCGATCCCAACACGGCCGAGGTATGGGAGGAGCTGAGCTTCAGATGGGCAAGGCATAGATAAAACTGAATTACTTCATTGCAAAGATTTAGGAGGTAAGCCATCCTCAGGATCAATGTTCAGAATACAAGAAGGCCGCAGTGAACATCGAAAAGACCCGGAACAAGCCATGTGCCAAGAACAGATAGTAGAAGTAAACAAATTTGTCGGCAGCATCAAAGCAAGAACAGTAAGAGCAAGAGAAGCGTTCAAAAAGTCGAGCAAGTTAATGTGGATAAGGAGAACCAGGTAGTACAGCAACAAGACTAGAGTCCGAATCTTTAAGTCAAACGTGTTTGCAATTCCAGTGCAAGGGAACAAAACATCGAGGATGTAAACAACCCAGATTATGATTTCCACTTTCCAAAACAAATTCCTCATAAGGATATTGAAGATTATAGTTTACGACTCACAGGGACTTGGGGATTATCCACTGGATCCATGTTTGTTGGTGGGTTAAAAAGATCAGGACTTCTATGACTCTGTATCTGATGCAAATGTAGCACTGTTACCCGCATTTGAAACATATAAAAGCAATCCACAACTGGCGTTTGGTATCCAGATTCTTCTCAAACATCAGAAAGCGTCAGGCAAATTTAATAAGCTAACCAACGAGATTTTTAGGATGTCATTTTGATATTGAAGATATATAATTTATATATTATTTGGGAATAGAACCTACGAAGGAATGATGCGATAAGAAGAAGAACAAGCACAGTCAACAACAATAAGCAAAGTACGTACAGCAGACAGACTTCTATTTGACATGCACCAAGAATGGAACGAGAAGTAGATACACACTTCTCCCTGACACGGAATGGAATATGGGATGACCAAGAGAAACACGGCCGAACTTAGACTCAGGGGCCCTGTGCAAGGTTACTGAAATTCTTAACTGTGCCCCTAGGAACTGTCATTACGAAAGCTTTCCTCCATTTGCGATCATGTTGGTGATGGGGCCGCAGAGGTTAGAGGGCTGTGGGGTATGGTCACAGCAGTCTTATTCAGTACAACTCAGAAATAATTTGAAATATGATTGGGATTGGAAGACTAAGGCAGCAATGTCTTCTAATCCAATTATGCAAAAAATAACGTGTTCAAAATTGGTTTCTTTTGGGAAAAATTGACTGATTTATGAGTTGTACTCTAGGTGTGACATTTATGCATGTAATTTGAAGTTATGCAGGGCCACAACTGTCAATCAAATTTTAACAAAAATATTCATCCTATCCAGAGTTAAACCCCGTGGAAAATGTAGTCTGCAGAAATACAGCAGGCAGAGCGTTAATGGTCACGTGGGAGAACAAATGATAGTCTAAGTGCTGCTAAATAGGGCTGTTCTCAATCTATCTATGATAGGAGAGACTGCAGATCATGCTAACATTATTTATGATAGGAGAGACAGCAGATCATGCTAACATTAGTTATGATGAGAGAGACTGCAGATCATGCTAACATTACTTATGATATGAGAGGCTGCAGATCATGCTAACATTATTTATGATAGGAGAGACAGCAGATCATGCTAACATTATTTATGATAGGAGAGGCTGCAGATCATGCTAACATTATTTATGATACGAGAGGCTGCAGATCATGCTAACATTATTTATGATAGGAGAGGCTGCAGATCATGCTAACATTATTTAAGATAGGAGAGACAGCAGATCATGCTAACATTATTTATGATGAGAGAGACTGCAGATCACGCTAGCATAATTTATGATAGGAGAGGCTGCAGATCATGCTAATATTATGTATGATAGGAGAGGCTGCAGATCATGCTAACATTATTTATGATAGGAGAGGCTGCAGATCATGCTAACATTATTTATGATAGGAGAGGTTGCAGATCATGCTAACATTATTTATGATGAGAGAGACTGCAGATCACGCTAGCATAATTTATGATAGGAGAGGCTGCAGATCATGCTAATATTATGTATGATAGGAGAGGCTGCAGATCATGCTAACATTATTTATGATAGGAGAGGCTGCAGATCATGCTAACATTATTTATGATAGGAGAGGTTGCAGATCATGCTAACATTATTTATGATAGGAGAGGTTGCAGATCGTGCTAACATTATTTATGATAGGAGCGGCTGCAGATCATGCTAACATTATCTATGAGGAGAGAGAATGCAGCTCATGCTAACATTATTTATGATATGAGAGACTGCAAATCATGCTAACATTATTTGTGGTTGGAGACTGCAGATCATGCTAACATTATTTATGATGAGAGAGACTGCAGATCATGCTAACATTATTCATGATAGGAGAGACTGCCGATCATGCTAACATTAGTTATGATGAAAGAGACTGCAGATCATGCTAACATTATTTATGATGGGAGAGACTGCAGATCATGCTAACATTATTTATAATGGAGGAGACTGCAGATCATGCTAACATTATTTATGATGGTGGTAGACTACAGATCATGCTAACATTATGTTTGATATGAGAGACTGCAGATCATTATTTGTATGACGTATGATCGAAGAGCTCATCTACTATGTGTCTACAAAGTTTCATAACGGTGGCTCATGGCATAGCCCATAAACGTTAATGGACCTTTCCCGTTTATCCAGCAATCATATGACGTCATAAGCAACTACGCGACGTGTAGGATGACATCATAATCAATTACACTGAATGACTCTATTTAGTCCGTCTTAAACGCTTAATAGTACACGTTGTACGAATTGTCTTTACTATTTAATAAACATTCTGTTGAATATTTTGAAACTATAGCAATAAAGTCATAGCAAGCAACAACACCTAGTCAAATTAGTTTCAAAATATTCAACAGCTTACCTGTAGACCCTTTAGTTTTCTCGAAATTGAGTCAGGGCGTTCGGGGATCGATCGATCCCAACACGGGCGAAGAGTGGGTGGAGCTTAACTAGGGATGGGCGGGGCACAGCTAAAAATGGAAAGGTCCATTTATTTTCGAATCCTTATACAATAATGAATATTTTGGTCTAATATATGTTAACAAAAGTATTCATCAAAATCCCGCGGGAGCTAAAATCAGTATAATAGCAGCGGGACAAAAATCGTAATATAGGCCCGATAAGAGACATCTATCTTTAATGAGCTCTTTATAATGATAACTAACGTCTTCCAGTAACATATCCTAGACACAACAATCAAACCAGCTACATACCTAATAAGACACAACATGGTCAAAACCGCTTCCGCATTGGTCTTAAAACTCCATTTCCAGACTAAAAGAATTTTTTTTTTTACAAATTAGCACTTGGACAGTCATTAGTCGTAAATTTGTCAAAATAATCGCATCTTTGGTCTACAAATCGACATTTTCTGAGAAAATTAAAAAAAAATCTTTAACAAATGTGTGGGTAAAAGGGTTAGAATAAGCCGATGCTATTATTTGAATTATTAATTACGATGGAGCATCGTCAATCACTCTAGTCCAGGAGCCGTTTCCCGCAAGAGGACAAATAAGGGAAATCGTACAACACCCCCTACAGAAAATATTTTACTGGACAGAGGGTTAGTATAGCCCTTCTAGAGCACCGCCAGGTACTATGTGGTTTCAACTTGTGGTATCATTAAGATTCTACAGCCCACTATGCATGGTGACGGTCCACGGAAATTCAAGGGGGAGGGGTAACGTATGTATGAATATTTTTGTCCAGACACAACCAATTTTCATCATTGGCTTTGTATTATAATTCCCAGTAAGACTATGTATATTTACTGGAGAAATGTTGTATGCCATGGGACTAAGCGAGTTAAAACTACGCACAAGTCGAAATTTTCTACCGTTCTTACTTGATGTGTCGCCATATTAGATACACAATCTTTTCTGTTGGCATTGTTTTATACATTTTGGATAACAATAAGATAAGAAAATATTATCCTTCATACACATTTTGAAATAGGACAGCTGATTGTTACATAGGGGTTCACTTGTCGTTGAAACTCTGACGTCATCCTACACGTCATATGATTGATGGATTAACTAGAATTCTCCAATGGATGTTCATATTTTAGTAAGGGTTGATGTAGACAGCAGCAGCTTTCAGCAATGTAGTTTACAAATAGTACACCAGCAATCCGTCCTCATAATCAAATGTTCAAATGTTAACTGACGTCACAATTATAATATCGCAGCTCTGTCACGAAAATCGAAAAACCCACATGCACCAAGTGTACGAATTGTATGGTCTTAGTGAACTTACAATTTATCACACATTCTGTTGAATATTTTGAAAATGGTTTGAATAATTTGACTGGGAGCTGCTGCGGCTGCCATAGGGAACACTATCAACAGGTCAAATTAGTTTCAAAATATTCAACAGCGTCCCTGTATCGTTACCTTAAAAGTTAAATTCCGGGGACACGTGTTTCAGAGTTTTATATTCCAAGAGTTTCGAATCTCACACAACAAGCGAAAAACGTGTGCGGTGTTTAGGTAGAAATGTGTCGAGCGGAGCTAGAAACGGACCCCTTTATCACCGTTCTGAGATCAATGTGATAGACTATAGTTGTTAACGGTCTGACTACCGCAAGCCATCGAACGATAATTCAAACGGGCAATACCTCTGGACTTCCTGAATATTTTGAAAACAATTTGACTGAAGGTTGATGGTGGCTAAGCCACCAAAAACTTTCAGTCAAATTGTTTTCAAAATATTCAGCACATCCAGAGTTAAACCCGATGGAAATGTAATCTGCAGAAATTCCGCAGGCAGACAGTTAAATTAGGCCTACAACTCGGTTCTAGCGATACTGAACAGCAGTCTGAACGAAGTGGACGAATAGGACCTTAATCCATTCACAACCTTTGGAATAATTGTAATAAGAGATGGGTTGCAACTCCAACAAACCACACGGGTTTTTTCTCTTCGAGGAGGTATTGTCGGGTATTCCATTTCACTTCCACAATTTGTTACGAATGCCGGATTAAAAAGACTAAATTTGAGCATATGTTTAATAATTGTCCTCAATTGCACTGTGAGCTGTGAGTCGTTCTCGTTCCTCTATCACTCGCCAACTGACCGCCGGTACCTCCTCTCTCAAATCCCCTTCAGAATCCCTCCTCTTTTTGAAATTCGCTTTGGTCCTGCGCCATTGAATCACCCCTAATGACGTCACAAGCAATAAGTAAGCCAGTGTAATCGTTAAAGCGGCTATACTATCCGCTCTCATTAAAGGTATCGTGTGAACGTCAAAACAAGAAGATTCGTCCTTTAATGGTTTGCCCTGCTTCGATAGTAATTGTTTGTTATGGCATATATGCACGCATACTCTATATTTTGAATTCGAATGTAATCCGGAAAATGAATAATCGTTTGTGTCCGCCGGTAGTAATGGCGACAATTCACGAATACCCTCGGCATACAGCTCTGCTACGAATCCATTAACTGAAGAAGTCGACTGACTGTTCTCCGCATACATACTACCAGAAATGTTCCAATGTAAGCTTATTGATGACGTGGCTCGGTCCGATACGTATACGTCAAAGCCCGTATGTAATGCCTTGGAAGATGTAGATCTATTTAGCACCATGAACAGACCTGGGTGTATTCTGTGACGATTGATACCGACCAGATCTTCACAGGATGAGATATATCTGGGCCGACTGCTCCCGATTCCAAAGACTGTGGCAAGAAATGGCAGCAATAAAACGACGGTATCATAAAAATGTCTGTAAACATCCATCTTGTCTAGGAATGATATCTCAGCTCAGGCGAACATTATCTGAAATATGAGCAAAAAATACTGGTTATAATAATATAATATAAGTGTGTGCGTGAGCACCAAAGCAAGAGCAATAAGCAATGGTGTGATCCGAGCTGCCACCTATCTGACGTCATAATCAAATACGTCACATCTTAGCCGACATCGCAATCAAAAGTATGTAATTCCGTCATGAACCATGACGAAAACCTTTGTTGAATTTACCATTTAATAAATATTCTGTATATTACTTTAAAATTAATGTGACCGGAAGGTGTTGCTGGCTTTGTCAGCATGAATCCCCAGTCAAGTTCGTCTCAAAATATTCAACAGCGTACCTTGAAATTTTGATTTTGGGAATTCAGGTTTCAAAGTTTCAAACCTGTTCCAACACACGTAAAAGTGGGAGGGGCTTATGTAGAAATGGGCGTGGAAATGCATCCCTCTATCGCCGATCATAGCCGACCTTTCGACTCTTACTGGTAATTTCGGAGAGATGATGACGTCAGAGTTCGTAGATAGAGTCCGGCGGATTAAAAGCAACCATGGTAGCTCATAGATTATGGGACTGCTGTCTTAAAATTTGAGTCAAAAAGTTTAATAGTTTTCGATAAACAGCTTTGTCAGTACAAACAAATAAAGAAACAAAGAAACGAATGATTGAAGGAATGAACGAACGAAGAAATGAACGAAGGAATGAAAAAACGAACGAACGAATGGGCGTATGAATAAATGAACAAATGAATGAACGAATATACAAAGGTACGAACGAACGAACGAGCGAACGAACGAACGAAGCATCAGTGATACTATGAAAGAGCATTGTCGAAAATATGTTGTGCATTACATATCTGAGTACTTTGCTGCTCATTAGGCCTACACGTAGGAGGTCTCGATACACTTACAAACTACGACGAAGAAGAATAAGCTAAAAGAAAAATCTGATGTCAGAACAATGGATGCATCCAGTTTTATCCAGGCCCCACCAACGCTTTCTCCGTGTTCGGATCTATCGACCCCTGCACTCTCTGAAACTCAATTTTCTGAAAACTATACAGGTAAGCTGTTGAGTATTTTGAAACAACAACTCCCAGTCAAATTAATTCAAAAATATTCAATATAATGTTTATTAAATAGTAAAGTCAAACAATTCGTACAACTTGACGAGCTATTAAGGGTTTAAGACGGACTAAATCACGTTATTCATGACGTAATTTGTTATGACGTCAGCCCATATGCGGCGTATAGTTAATTATCACGTCGCATGATTGACTGATAAACTGGATTCATCGAGTGTCAGTGTTTGCGCAGCCAGTAATAATTGAACCGAGGAATCATAATAATGCGATCAGGTAGGTAGCGTGTTCATCATCAGTTATAGTGAGAGATGATGACGTCAGGGTCCTCATATTGGCGGAGTGCTCTTTTCTAAACTAGCCGATCTTACGGCCAACCCTCACAGTCGCAATGGACCATATGTTGGTTCCAAACACAAGTGGTTATTATAGACAGGTTTTGCTATATTTAGTGTTAACCCTTTGAATCTTGAATTCCCTGTCAAGGAACACTACAGCCACTTTCTCAGAAATAAGTACGGCGTGTGCAGCATCGTGTTTGATTGGAACGAGAAGACATCGTCTAAAGTCCACGAACACAAACGTCATCAATTTAGAAAACTAACTCTCAGCCGATGTTTGATAGCAGATATGACTAAGGCCCGATTTATAAGTCGAACTTCACTTGTGCCGTGCCAGCTAAATCTGCCTGAAAATGACAGAGTTCGCTATATAAATCAACCAGTCGTTATTAGCGTGGCGCGATAGAAAGTTCGACTTATAAAACGGGCCAAAGGCTTACAAAGATCAGGAGGCATTTCTGTCCAATAAACGAAGCAAAACACAAAGTGTTGACCTACTTGCAAAGCACCTTTAATTCCATGGTAATAGTGTGAAAATGAGCAATGGAGATGTGGACCCACTAATCGTGTCCACAGAGTTGGAATCTTCCTGTAATGGACAATCCGTAGTTAGTGTAGCAGAAGACACTAACATATTCATCGTATTGCTTTGCTCATTGTGACAGTGTTATGGCTGATATATTGATCAGAAAAAAGCAGTCGCTCAAGGTCTGGACAGATGTACAGCATGAAGAAAACATATGGCAGAATGCATACAGATATCAAAAAGCAGACAGTTATCAAGAAGCATGTTTTATTCATACATGCCTGAAGTGATTGTGACACTACATCAGCAACATATGGTCATGGAAGGGAGAATACCTATTGAAACAGTTGAAAAAGTGCACAATAGCAAAAGTTGTTCACCAAGATCAGCATCCGATACAATACGCCTGAAGAAGTTGGTGATGCTGAAATTCGACTTTACTGGTTGCTCTATGGAGGCAGTAAGAAGGACAAGCTCACTACGCGGAGTTTTGCCAGATACAGGTCTGTCGATGATAACCAAGAGTAACCCACAACAACTACCGAAAACCCACAACAACTACCGATTGTGCAGCCTACTATCACAGCCTTCGTGGCCACCTCGAGGTGATGAGATAGGAGCTGGCCAAAGACTGCTTACAAGACTGCGAGTGGGGTTGGAAGGAGACTGATGGATCCATTCACACATTCATGACTTATCTAGATACTGCACCACCAAATGTCATCAAATTTTAACGATGCAAGTGCAAACACACAGGAAAGAAACCATGTGCCACAAATAAATGTTCATGCCACGAAAATGGAAAAAATGTGTAATGGCATGCGAATCATGCCGAGGTGAATCCTGCAGTAACATAGACCCTTGTGTGTTCATTGATGACGAATCCGATATTCTCGCCATATAAACAGAGCATAACGGCCGGGAAAAGATTTCATAACCATTAGTACGTTTGGAAAGATTAATATATGTATGGTACTGTTGTTGAAAACTCTGATGCAGTCAAATGAGAGTGAATTTTGCAAACCTGTAAACCAAAAAATACTCTCCTCACATTGTTACCATCACGCTCTATGGGGGAGATGGTGTTGCGAAATGTCTATCCGTGTGTGTGTGCGTGCGTGCGTGCGTGCGTGCGTGCGTGCGTGCGTGCGTGCGTGCGTGCGTGCGTGCGTGCGTGTGTGTGTGTGTCAGCCCGTCTGTTCGCAGCTATATCTAAAAAACTACTGATCCAATTTTGCTCAAATCTTAAAATCTTGAAAATCCAAAAATCGGAACTTAGATAAAAATCTATAAAAGCGGGAGGGGAGAGGGTTTGCAATCTCTGAATGTTCATGTGTATTAATGTAGTAACGCAACACGCTGTATTATGGGTTATTAGCTTGATTAAATGCTCGGAAAGTGGGATTTCTCGTACCTCTACTGCTAATTTATTTGATCGAACAATGTTTTGATTTCAAACCGCTGTAAAAAAAATTTCCCAAATGGGATCAGTGGGGATTTTTGTTACGTGATTCTGGATAGGTCTCCGCAATAAATAACACCAAAATAATTTCTATGGAAAAGCTTTCCGGGTTAAAGCAAAATATTGGCTAATTCTCCCAGAGTATTCTGCGCGTACGCCGACACGCACGCGTAAATAAATATAGGGCGTTGTAATCAAATGCACCTGATTTCTGTTTAAATACCAAGTATGCCGCCACAAATACCATCAAGAAATTGAGTTCCGCGCGGAAGCTTTCAGCATTCCCGATAATGCAGGATACCGGGTCGGTATTCGGCCAATACCGGGCCGTATTGACCCGTTATTGGCCGAGTACCAGCCCAGAATCCTGGGTTATCGAGGCAGGTCTATCTATCTTAATTCCGGTTTAACAGAACAGCGATATATTTCTCAAAACGTCTCATCTAGAGAGGCGATATAATCTTGATCCAAGACAAAGTTATTCTTGTATTACAGTATCATTAATTCGACCACTTTGAAAGTAACTCGTGAGAAATTTATACAAAATTATTTGAATTTTGGCTTAGGTTGTGTATATATAGCATTGAGATTTGCTGCCAATTACTCGTTTGAACAATAAAGGAGCCAAACTCATTGCTGTTTTGAACATAATTACGTAAATAAGGACAGGTATGCGTTCTATCAAGCGACATCTTACACGACTGAACAATGGACCTTTCCAACTTTAGCTATGCCACGCCCATCTTTAGCTAAGCTCCATCCACACTTTGCCGGTGCTGGAATCATTCGATCCCTGAACTCACTGACTATCAATTTCCAGAATACTATGCGGGTAAGTGGTTGAATATTTTGAAACCAATTTGACTGGGCGCGGTTGCTGCTTATGGCAGCAACAGCGCTCGGTAAAATAGTTTCAAAATATTCAACAGCATGTTTATTAAAAAGTAAAGACATACAATTCGCACAACAACACTTTAGTCAGTCACAAAATTATGCGTTCTTGACGAACGTAATTACGTTGATTATGGCATCATCATACACGTCACGTAGTTGATTACGACGGCGTAGGGTGGATGGATAAACTACTAAGGTCCTTTGGCTAACCGCCATCAAGGGTGGGTTTCAGAAAGCTGCATAAGCTAAGATGTTTACTTAGCTCACATATGCAGCCTAAACAGACCTCTGACTTGGCATGGTGTGGTGGGGTGGATGGGAGACGACAATACTGAACGCAGCAAAATGATCATCGATTCTCCAGTGCTCAGCTTTGATTACTTCAATTACTGCTGCCTAAATGCCATTCCGATAACATTCACTTAGATTGGTTTTGACGCCGATGTGCACGACATAATTATTGATCGTCGGATATTGAATGATTTTACTTCATTGCCTGTCTGATTGCTGTAAACCGACAGGCAATGATTTCAATAGGCAATAACACTGGACCCGCAGATTGCTTTGAAAACAATTCGACTGAAAGTTGTTGGTGGCTTAGCCACTTTCAATCAAATTGTTTTCAAAATATTCAGCAAATACGTGGAAAATGTCGTCTGTCGATATTCTGCAAGCAGACGGTTGAGAGGAGTTTCTGTGCGTAAATACCAGCTGATGTCGCATTCCTTATTTGATCACATGATGTCGGCTTAAAGGCCAACATTCACACCAAAATAATTGAAAATAAAGTTGTTAAACTCATTTACTTTTTAATGGTGTATCTAAATGTAAAGAACCGAAATAAATCTTAATATATGATGATGATGATGATGAAGATTTCATTCCATATAAATTAATATAATCTTTTTAATTGTGAAGTTGAACTAAGGAGTGAAAACCTCTTTCAGCTGCAATCAGATTGTCTTCAAACTTCTCGACTGCGTTGCGTCCACTGCGAGCGTCCTAATCTCCTTTAGATTCTTTCTCGTCTTCAGTGGTCCTTGGTCATGTTCCAGGACGCCTGATAGCAAAATACTTATTAAGTTCATGTTGTGCAGATAGATAATATTGGCTAGGAAAAGCGAACCGTGTTCCATTTTCCCACAAGTCCGTAGCCAAACTTGTTCAGACAACTATGTCCTTTCAAATTGTTGGACCGCGCGCCATACAACCATCTTGTTGGAACCGAATCGTTTATTCTACTCTATGTGGTCTAAGACATAGCTCAATTTACAGCACGTGATTCTTGTCAGATGCAGTGCCATATTACGTCACTCAAACCTTTATGAGATTATTGAACGCACACTGACTATTCTGTTTTAGCAGACATGGTCTGCCCGTGTTCTGGATTCACCGTTTCATTTCTTTGCCCCTTCATAACTACATAATGGATAGATCCGATCAGTCACTCAAGTATATGACATCATAAATAACTACGTCACATCATACTGGCATGCAGGTTGACGTCACAATCAAAATGCGTAATGAGTTCAGACATGGACATTTAAAGGTCGGTCGAGTCTACGAATTGTATGTCCTTGATGGACTTACTATTTCATAAACATTCTGTTTAATATTTTGAAACTAATTTGACTGGGCGCCCAGTAAAATTAGTTTAAAAAAATTCAACACCTTACCTGCATAATTACCTTGAAAATGGCATTCTGAGAATTCAGCGTTCAAAGTATCGCAAAAATCGATCGTAACGCGTGAAAAGCGTGGGCGGAGCTTAGCTAGAAATGGATGGGGATAGAGATGGATCCTTGTATTTGGAGACTAAAGCACCGACAGTGTTATGCTCCCATGACTGTTACAATAATGTGCTCTGCTACCATAAAACGTTACGAAGGGCCCACTGTTAATCACAAGCTTATTTGCTTTATCTCTGATGATATACACTTCTAACCTTTAACACTCATATCAACCAAAGACGGCTTCTGCAGGTGCCATGAGAAATGTTCATTTGCATGCCAAGAGAAGACTATTTTTGTAACCGAGCCAGTTATTACAATGATAAATTTTCAAAACTACACATGGATATTTTCTATGAAAAAATTGAAATTTTCTTAAACAAACTCGAGGGTTAAAAGGGTTAAACGAAGGAAGGTGCCAAAAAATAGAATTCTCCTTTCCAGAGTACCCACCCATCATATGACGTCATAATGAACTGTGTGATATGTAAAGAATGACGTCATGAATGACGTCGATAAGTACGTCACGAACGCATATTTGAAGACGGTCTATGTGCTGTTGTACAAATTATTTGCTTTTACTATTTAATAAATATTCTGTTGAATATTTTGAAACTAATTTTACTGGGCGCTGTTGCTGCCATCGAGTTATTATACATTATAACGGGTTATGTCACAGCACTACCGCCCAACTCAGCAGTCAAACTATTACTCACTACACTGTTGTCCCGGGACCCTGCTATTCTGCCGATATCTTCTGACCACAACTATTCAACTCCAACTCTCTAACTAATATTTATATGTCCAAATCGTCTCTGACGAGATGTGGAGGTCACTGTAATCATATATCAGTGGATTAACCAAAAACTGCAATAGATTTCGTTAATTCGTGTCCCCACCATTTTTGCTAATTGCATGAGATGGTCAGAGGTTGATAACCCCACAGGCAAAATGTTATATGCAAAAAGTGTTCAAAAAGTGTTCTTTTTCAAAACCGAAACGATGTGGCGTCATTGTCAGATAAACATGCACCCACCTCGTGGTCTCCCCTCGTGCAACATTTCTGGACATGTACATTGGTGGGTCAAATTTAATTGTTGGTCCGTGTATCAAGCAACCAAACGTGTTTAAACCACCTTATTAGTCAAGAAAGATAGATGGAAATCTTTGGTCAAGCCTGCTGTGCACGTATACTGGAAGCAGTTTATTATCGGCCTGATACCTTTCTACAAAACACCCAGACTACTTAGCCCTAAGGGATTTAGCCCAAGTGAATTGCAACCAGTTCTACTGGGTGACTGCAGTCTGCTAGAGCCTTTTCGCATACAGGCAAAACGGAAGATCCTGACAGGTACCTATGTCCTTCAGACGCACAGACCGGTTTTCAGCAAGAGTCAATGTGAGGCTACATGCCTTATCTGTCAAGGTTTCTGAAACAGCAATTCATTGTCCAATGTCCAGCCTTACAGCACATAAGGGCGCCAGTGTTTTATGGATCTGAATTGTGTCCTCCTATAATTTCAAGGAATGAGGCTTAACAACTTCGACCCAGAACTGCCAGAAGGACTAGCTCATATAATTGTAGACTGCACAAATTTCTTTCATAAGCCAGCCAAGCAATTCCTTCAGATATTAGAGTTTCATTGCAGGCGCCTAATTCATGCTCTACAGATATCTAAACATACCATATTACGATCACTGTCATAGTGGATGTCTGGTCATCGAAATGTTAATTCATCCTGCCACATCAATCTAATATATTTCCTCTAACAGGTACCCACCATATTCATATATCTCTTCAAAATATTATAAATCTCTAGGCCATTGCATCTTGATCTCTACCGTATTTTAAGTGTTACTATTGCGTGCGTGCTGTGGAGTATTTGACCATGAATTCTCAACCTTAGTAGTAACCATGCTAACTTGTATAGTTAATTTGTTAATTATTGATCTGGTCCTCATTGGAAATAATCGTATTCCTATCCACTTTCAATCAATTATTAACTGTTAATCCAGAAACAACCCCCCCCCCCCACTACTGTACAGTTAAGCGAGTATATTATCTAGACTGCATTGAAGTCCTAGTGTACATATGCATTATAATAAAACCAATAAAAAATTTTAAAACCTGAACGTACTAGGATATTATGCCATTTACGCATCCGTGCGGTTCTCCAATGAAGGAGGTAAAGATATAACAAGGACAAGAACGTATTGGAAACTACATCTTTGCCCATGCGCAGTGAAAGCAATCTTTGGAATCAACTTGTCATGTTTCATACGGCCTTAAAACCCGCTCAAAACCTACTATTAACAAATGACATTATTTGTTTTTCAAACGAAGTTCGTCTGCACCAGAGTGGATCTCAGGACGTTTCACACCCGGACAAATGGTACAACTGTATCACGGTAATCTTAACATGTCGGTAACATGAGGCCAATGTGATACATTTTAAAGAGTAGTCCCGATCTAAGGTTAAGAGTCACACGATTATTTTGATTTTCGACAAGCTTCCGCGTATAAATGCGTATAAATGCGCGTCATCAGGAATCGGGGGAATTACATTTATATGCGAATGTTTGTTGAAAACCAATAAAATTATTTTTACAACGTATCAACATTGACTTTTGAGATCATTGTTACTGGGCGAATTCCGCTATCACAAACATGAGCAACCCCCCCCCCCCCCACCCCAACCCCCCCCCCCCCCTCCCACAGCCCCCCCCCCCCTCCCACACACACACACACCCACCCCACCCCCACCACACACCTAAAACAGGAAAATGACGTCGTTACCCTACTCTCATAGAGGATGTGATCTCCTGACTTATACACCCTTGCACTATAGGCTTTGTGGTTTGTTGTTACCGTAAACGATTGATGTAGCATCAATTCACCTTTCCGGAGTATCCATCTATCATATGACGTCATATGACGTCATAATCAGCTAAGTGGAATGTAGGATGCCGCCATAATTATTACCTCATAAATGATTCTATTTGTCCCGTCTTTAACTATTTGACTGGACGCTGTTGCTGTCAATTAAGTTCCAAAATATTCGATAGCTTACCTGCATAGTTTTCCCGAAATTGATAGTCATGGAGTTCAGAGATCGATCGATCCCATCACGAGCGAGGTGTGGGTGGGCGGGGCATGGCTAAAATGGAGCGGTCCATTATAATATCTAGATTCCTGTCACCAGTCACCTCTCATCTACTATATACAATGAGGGTCACTAGTTGCATAAACACCGTACACACGCCATAGTCCATAGATCATACCCATATTCGGCAAGGAATTGCGGAACAACACGTCGTACTCTCACCAGGCGTAACTTGAGTTCCAGGGACTAACTTGTCCAGACGTTTATGCAACTAGTAACCCTCATTGTATATATATTCTGTGGGCGAGAAAGATGACACCTTCACGCCGGTCTCCTCCTTAAGTACCAACTTTTGGAAACTAATTCATCAAGGATTTTGGGCTGACATCCGCATGCAGAGGCAACTCTGATTATGTCTAACCTTCTTCAAACAAGAAACTGTGCTCGACATCATCAGACGATGCGATCTTCCCAGGAGCTTATCATAGTTACGTGGAATGTTCGTGATCTGAGTGCAACATCAAAGTGGCAAATCGTAGGTGCAGACTGTGAACACTATAACATCGATATTACATGCATTCAAGACACTAAAGTAGCTAAACACTCAGAGCAGCAACTACAGACAAACTAGTAGTCATAAAGCAAAAACAGGCCACATACCGGGGTTTAACTTCATAATCGGAGCAAGGGTCTTGGACCATGTCATTAGTTTTGGATACATCAGTGATCGCGTGGCATTCATCGACCTGACTATACCTACGCGAAAACACACCACGACTAAGCGCATATGGCCCAACTACCGAAAAAGCCAAACCTAATTGTAACCCCGAGCCCACCAGCCAACAGAATTCGCTCTCCTAACCTTCAAACTTTGACCTTTAACCTTTAACCTTGAATTAGCCCGTGAGCCCCCATCTCCATAAAGCAGAGATACAACATTAAAAAAAACAATGGCTGGTGTCTAGGGGTGAATCCTTAAAGTTGTTAACGTTTACTGGAAATTGGATATCATTAGATTGTGTCTGCTAAAATGGCTAATAACCACACAACAATGCCTAAGTCAATGATACTATTATTTATTTTAAGATAATATGAGATTGAACGGTCTTACATTAGTATAAATGAATGTATATGATAGAGGTTGTGTAATATTATGAAAAATGTTAAGTATTGTTAAATGTCCTGGATACATACGATAACGGCGACTCTTAAAATCTGACGATGAACATAAGCAATCCAAATATGGCGACGAACATATGTAATCCAAATATGGCGACGAATATATGTAATCCAAATATGGCGAGGCGCATCACACACTATTACTTGCAGAATATATCCTGCAAATTCTGGATCAGAACACAATATAAAACTATAATCCAACGGTAATCTAATACGACTAAATCCACTTAATCCAGACGGTAAGCGGGAAAATGATGCTCCGGGTGTTACTACGTAGATGGCGCGAAAGCTAATGTACAGATGATGAATACGCCAGTGTACAGTTGATGAACACAGGTGGTGCTAATTGACAGGTGGTGCAAATGATAATGTTCTCAAACTCAGGTGACACTAATTGACAGTTTGTGCAAATGATAATGTTCTTAAACTCACGTGGCGGTAATGAACAGGTGGTGCAAATTTATATGGTTCTAAAACTCAGTAGGCACTAATTGACAGGTTGTGCAAATAATAATGTTCTCCTCAAAACGCAGGTGGTTCTATTACGCAGGTGATGTTAACAATCTACAATTCCACGTAACGGTATAGAAGCAACGGCATTTCTGTCTATTTCGCAGGCGACGTATACAGTCAATTTACAAATACTCTAATATAAACACACAGCTTCAAGACGACAAACTCATGCCTTCGGTGTTATCATTACGGCTCTCTCAACAACCAACGCGTCTACACTCTAACAGTTCCAAATCAGTTCTCTCTAGAATATCTTAATTTCTGCTTCAAATCCCAGACTTATCATAAAACTATCACATGCTGCATTAGTGTGAAATTAATGTGAATGCAACATGAGCAGGGACTAAATTAATCTTGACCAGGACTCCATTAATGTCAGATATCGCAAGGATCCAAACATAACTTTCAAAATTGGCCGGGCATGGCCATGGCATTAAAATGTCAGAAGTGAAAGTGTATGGCCAGTTTCTGATTGCAGACTAATTTGTTATCAGTTGCTAACAATTGCTAGCCAGTAATAAAAAGCAGCTGCAGGCAGTTATCGTATCGCATAAAATTGAAATAGCAGACTGGCCGATAAAATTAACACGGTACATTAACGGGTGGATGCAGCAAGCTAAATTATCTACAGTACGACCAATATCTAAGGCATAACTATAAAACAAACTGTTGAAAATAGATAAGATATTTACAGTGGGCTACACACTTCCCCCACTCACAAAAATGTGACCTCACATTTTTAAGTATCCATACTACAAAAGCTCCAACAAACACAACAACACGGTTCAATTGGACATCTCCAGATATTGTACTCTAGATCACTTCACAAAGCCTCAATGATGGTACTATCTCCGCTAATCACTTCTCTACTCCCAACATACGACAATTTGATCAAACACCTTCCAAATACCTACAATATGCAAATGGTCATAACACTGATAAAACACACTTTAACAGATGGACCAATATCTCTTGGATAACACGTGCAAGTACAATTCATTATGACCATCCTTTGGTCATAATCATGTCAAATCTGACATCAACCTTATTCATTTGGCAAAGTTACAGCCAAATTATATATGGATTAATGCATCATGTGCATTAAACACCACACCAACTACACTCAGCGGTGCAATAAAATAATAAAATCTGCATCTCTATCAAACACCTGATTTGATAGTTGCATAGGAACATCTTGTGCGCAACTCTAGAAGCTTTCCGAAAACCACATCGTTCAACAGAAGAACTCTTCCACGATTTTTCAAAACGGATATAACCACGATTCAATCCGGGGAACACAAAGAGCCCAAATTGGCACACACTTTATGATAAATGAAAAATACAATGTAACAATGGATAATACTCGATATAAGATATATAAGATAGAAAATATATATACAATGACACAATACCAGAGACATCATGCATATTCAGGCTCACCCAACTTGAAATAACCATATCTCTGGGGTTTCCTCACAGCGCGCCTCTGACGTATAACAACTGACTCATCCTCGCTATCTGATAAATCAGAAATATCAGCCTCACTAACATCGCGTGTGGCAATAATTCTAGGACCAACAGGCATTTGATGTCGAGTGTGATTAAAGTATGGCATACTCGAATCACTGCTGTCTGTATCGACAGGCTCAATAGGAACACCATCCTCAACATTATTAACCTTCCTAACAACACGTTGCTGACGAGAGGGACACGTCGGGCCTTTGTCTAAAAGTGAAACTGGAAGAAATCCACAAGGGAGAAGCAAGTTTCTGTGAAGTGTTCTTGATGGCCCCTTCCCATCTTCACGTGCAACCACATAAACTGGAGAATCATCACCACCGAGCTGTTCTTTCACAAGATAAATATCATCACACCAGATGTTAGCCAACTTATTCTTCTCACGAATACTTACATTTTTTACCAAGACCCGATCACCAAGATTGAATGCGGACAGTTGTACCTTTCTGTTGTAACGAGTCTTATTCAGAGATTCATGCTTCCTTGCACAAGCCTGTGCAGAATTGTGGGCACTTGTTAATTTGTGTCTGAAGTCTTTGACATATTTATAAGCATACTGTTCATTTTCACCATCATTATTCTCTAAACTGAACAACAAATCAACTGGTAATCTTGGTTGGCGGAGGAACATTAACTCAAATGGGGAAAATCCTGTTGCATCATTCTTAGTAGCATTATATGCAAAGACCAAGTATTTGATGTGCTTTGACCATCGCTGTTTTCTCTCAGGATCTAACGTACCCATCATGTTGAGCAAGGACCGGTTGAATCTCTCACACTGCCCATTACCCATAGGATGGTATGGAGTTGTGAATGAACCTTTGACATTAGTCAGCTTCCTCAACTCTTACCAAGACCCGATCACCAAGATTGAATGCGGACAGTTGTACCTTTCTGTTGTAACGAGTCTTATTCAGAGATTCATGCTTCCTTGCACAAGCCTGTGCAGCATTGTGGGCACTTGTTAATTTGTGTCTGAAGTCTTTGACATATTTATAAGCATACTGTTCATTTTCACCATCATTATTCTCTAAACTGAACAACAAATCAACTGGTAATCTTGGTTGGCGGAGGAACATTAACTCAAATGGGGAAAATCCTGTTGCATCATTCTTAGTAGCATTATATGCAAAGACCAAGTATTTGATGTGCTTTGACCATCGCTGTTTTCTCTCAGGATCTAACGTACCCATCATGTTGAGCAAGGACCGGTTGAATCTCTCACACTGCCCATTACCCATAGGATGGTATGGAGTTGTGAATGAACCTTTGACATTAGTCAGCTTCCTCAACTCTGTGATCAATTTTCCAGTAAAACACTTCCCCCGATCGGAATGTAATACTCTCGGAAAACCAAAGTCCAAGAAAAAATTGTTCCACAAAACTTCAGCAACTTGTTTCGCAGTTTGACTCCTTGTAGGCACTGCTCGTGAAAACCGGGTGAAATGGTCAGTTATAACCAGGATATCAGTCTTCCCAGAACTATCTGCTTCGAGCGATAGGAAATCTACACAAACCAAGTCCATTGGTCCTCTAGACTTGAGATGCTGCATCTCAGCTGCTCTGACAGCTGGTTTCTTCCGAAGAACACAGTTTTTGCATTTCTTACAATATTCCAAAATTTGAGGATTCATATATGGCCAGTAGAATCGAGAACGGATTAACGCAATCATGCGGTCAAAACCCAAATGACCCATGTCATCATGACACCCCTGCAGAACTTTCAATTTCAAAGATTCTGGAAGAACTAGCCGGTGGACATTATTTCCCTCAAGCATGGATGATTTGTATAAAATGCCATGATCAATGAACAAGCTCTTTCGATGACGTAACATGAGTTTGACAGACTGAGATTCCTCTCTACACGACTTGGATGGTATCACATGACCCATTTCTAAAATCTGACATACTCGTCTGATGGTTTCATCTTCTTGCTGAGCTTTGATAATTTCCTGGGGTTTCATTGATCCAAGCTTCAAGATGTCTTCTTCAACTTCTTCCATCTCACTAAGGAATGTGCTGTCATTTGCCAGACACTGGACCACAGGATGCTCACAACCTTCCAACATAGCCTCTATGAGTACACTACCTGAAACCACAGATTTAGGTTGAACCTTCTCTAACATACAACGAATGCGATTCATGCTTCTTTCATATTCTATGTCAGATTGAATATCACTTTCTCGTGGAAGTCGGCTTAAAGCATCTGCATCAATGTTGGTCTTCCCTGATCGATAAATAATATGGAAATCATAAGTGGAAAGGTCGGCTACCCATCTATATCCCATGGCATCTAGCTTCGCAGAGGATAAAATATATGTCAATGGATTGTTATCTGTCATGACTGTGAAGGGAACACCATACAGGTAGTCCTGAAATTTGTTACACACAGACCACTTTAATGCTAAAAATTCAAGCTTACAGTAAAGCAGGATAATTGGATTCGGTTTTGGACAAACTCCTACTAGCAAAAGCCACTGGACGCAATTGACCATCATGCTCTTGGTAAAGTGCGGCACCCAAACCACGAGCACTAGCATCAGTATGGAGTTCATATGGCTTATTTGGATTAGCAATGGCGAGTACTGGTGCCCCAATCAAAGACTGCTTCAGAGAATTGAATGCTTCTTCACAATCATTGGACCATTTTTCTCTAAAAGATTGCTTCACCTTCTCATGATTTATTACCACACCAGCATTCGTCCGCTTGTTGGTATACCCTTTCAACAGTTCAGTTAATGATTTCGCCACAGTAGAATATCCTTTCAAGAAACGTCGAAAATATCCTGTAAATCCAAGAAAGGATCTTAGCTCTTTCATGTTACGAGGAGTTGGCCAATCTGCCACAACTTGTACTTTATCTGGATCAGTACTTACACCACTCTCCATGATAATATGACCGAAATACTTCACATATCGGCGAAAGAAACAACACTTTTCCATGCCTAACTTCAAACCAAACTTTGAAAGTTTGTTAAAGACCGTCTGAAGGTCTTGTTCGTGCTCTTCAAGTGTGGATGAATACACAATTAGATCATCAAGGAAAGCCAAAACATATGAGAGATCAGCTGAACCAAGGCAACACTCAATCATCCTTTGAAATGTAGCAGGGCCATTAGTTACCCCTTGGGGCATTCTTGTAAACTGAAATAAACCAAAAGGAGACACAAAGGCTGTCTTTTGCTTGTCAGACTCCTTCATGGGAATCTGATAATAACCAGACTTGAGATCCATTGTAGAGTACCATTTTGCACCAGAGAGTCTTGCAAATGCTTGCTCAATTCTCGGAAGCACATATGCATCATGAATGGTGCGTTTGTTCAACCGACGGTAGTCGACCGTCAGCCTCAGTTGACCAGACTGTTTCCTCACTAGACAAATTGCACTAGCATAAGGGCTGTGCGAGTTCTGGATTATTCCAGCATCGAGAAGCTCATTGATGTGATTCCGTGCATCTTCCCAGTCCTTTGGAGCAATGGGTCTGCAACGTTCCTTGAATGGTGTGTCATCTGTTAATCTGATGGCATGATGAACCTGGTCTGTCAACCCTACATCTATGTCAGTAAGTGAAAATACATTTTGATTCATTTGTAGCAGATTCACAGCTCTCATCTGCCATTCCATTCCTAACTCTGGAGAAAACTTACAATCAGAGAAAATATCTTTGCTTTCAATTATTGACCTGACATCTGCTTTACAAGGTGGAGTCATTGTGTTTTCTGTTTGTTGTTTGTGATAATCAGAGCCAACAGGCCTAATCCATTTTGGCAATGATAGCTTGGCAACTTCCATGCGGTTGACAACCTTTATGGGATGTTTGGATTGGTTAAAGACGGGCACTTTTAAACGGCATCGAGCTGAACCTCCACATGTAACCAATGCAGATTTGATAGTCAAACCACTGGGAAGTGGTTTTGAAATACCATCACCATCGACAATTGCTGGAATCACTTGCTCCCTGAACATGGGATCAATAAATCCATAGCCATTCAAGCCAACGCTCTCTCCAGGATTTATAACAATTCCCCTCTTACAGATAACATGGACAGAACCAACACTACTTTCTCCCATCCTAACCTTAGCAACATTCTTTGCTGAAGACAGCAACTTGGAAATGACAGAAGACTGTTCAAGGCGATTATCACCATCTACTAACCTTGACAAAACATTAGTTCCTAGAAGAAATGGAATCTGCGATGAATATCTGGTATCAGGACATACCAAAACAAGACACCTTCTAGTAAGGTGGCAATGGACAACTCAGGGAGTGAAATGTTAATCTCAATATATCCAATATATGGAATGGAGTGCCCACCAGCACCCTCAATGGACAGCGCAGCACCAAGTGACTTAATAGGACAGAAATGGCTCAGTTCCCGGTTGTAGAAACTTTCTGAAATGAAGCTGACCTGGGATCCAGTATCAAACAAACCTGATGTTTTGACACCACACACTACAACAGCAGTTTCATACTTTCTACCAACAATACGTGATAAAAGATTGCATTCATTCAAATCAACATTTGCATTCTGACATGAAGGATTATCTCCCCTCTTTGAATTAAGATCAGACTTGCCTGAAGATCTAGGAACAAGTGGAACTTGATGACCAGATGCCTGTCTTCTCTCTGCCCTGAAACCACCATAGGGTGTGCCATGACGTGAACAATTAGCCGCTCTATGACCAAATTCTCCACACTTGAAACAATTCCCTTGAAAGACATACCCCATGGGAAATTTACCATGCTTTCTGATCTCATTCATATCTGTGGAAAACTGGTTAGATGAAGCTGATCCTCCATTAGCATTATGGCTGCTACTGCTCTTCTTCTGGATGGCATCAAGAATGACCTGAGTTTGGCGAGAAAGAGTTGATGCCAGTACCTCTCCAAGCCTATCCACATCTACATCTCTCTTCGAATCAACAGCATGGGAATTCGCAGCCTGGTGGGAATTTCTACTTTTGCTAGACTGGCCAGACATTCTACTGGATTTTTCCGATTGTGAAATCTCCAAGCTACTCACATCCATCAATAAGGAACAAAAGTTGCCTTTGTCTGCACTCAACCAATCCAACTTCAATTTCAATGCAGTCAGCAGGCTCTCATCTGCACATCCCCTCTCAAACTGCTTCGTCAGCATGGTGAATTCTTCATCACTATCGACTTCACCAGAGTCAACCACTCTCCTCAAAACTCGTTGCAATCTCTGCAAGAATTCGCCACATCTTTCACCTGGTTTCTGGATCGACTCATAAAATGTCATCAGCAGAGAATGGGAATCATGTGTAGAACCATATACAACACGCAGAACATCAACAATCTGGCTCAATTTGACATCAGGGCCAACACTACGAATCAAGCCCAAAGCTGGCTGAGACAGGCTTTGGATGATTATACGTTTCTTCAAATTACCATTTGACTCGGAATCAGCTATCAGCTGTTGAACTTGGTACTCCCAAGAATCAAAATCCGCTTCCCCAACGGATGGAACCTTCTTGCCAGAAAATACTTTTAACCGGCGCATCCAGCTCCGTTCATCAAATTGATAATTTGGTACTAAACTTGTTGAAACGTCTGCCACTTCATCCAACAACCTACTATTCTTAGAATTTGCCATGGTAATTTAGTGTTCAGTCAAACAAAGTTTCAATGGTACAATTATATGCAAGGGTGATGTGTATAATGGATGGAAAAGCTATTGTTAAGTGGTTATCTCAATTTCTACAGACACAGATATCCCGGACGACGGCCCCCACTTTGTAACCCCGAGCCCACCAGTCAACAGAATTCGCTCTCCTAACCTTCAAACATTGACCGTTAACCTTTAACCTTGAATTAGCCCGTGAGCCCCCATCTCCATAAAGCAGAGATACAACATTAAAAAAACAATGGCTTGTGTCTAGGGGTGAATCCTGAAAGTTGTTAACGTTTACTGGAAATTGGATATCATTAGATTGTGTCTGCTAAAATGGCTAATAACCACACAACAATGCCTAAGTCAATGATACTATTATTTATTTTAAGATAATATGAGATTGAACGGTCTTACATTAGTATAAATGAATGTATATGATAGAGGTTGTGTAATATTATGAAAAATGTTAAGTATTGTTAAATGTCCTGGATACATACGATAACGGCGACTCTTAAAAACTGACGATGGTGCAAATGATAATGTTCTCAAACTCAGGTGACACTAATTGACAGTTTGTGCAAATGATAATGTTCTTAAACTCACGTGGCGGTAATGAACAGGTGGTGCACATTTATATGGTTCTAAAACTCAAGTGACACTAATTGACAGGTGGTGCAAATAATAATGTTCTCCTCAAAACGCAGGTGGTTCTATTACGCAGGTGATGTTAACAATCTACAATTCCACGTAACGGTATAGAAGCAACGGTATTTCTGTCTATTTCGCAGGCGACGTATACAGTCAATTTACAAATACTCTAATATAAACACACAGCTTCAAGACGACAAACTCATGCCTTCGGTGTTATCATTACGGCTCTCTCAACAACCAACGCGTCTACACTCTAACAGTTCCAAATCAGTTCTCTCTAGAATATCTTAATTTCTGCTTCAAATCCCAGACTTATCATAAAACTATCACATGCTGCATTAGTGTGAAATTAATGTGAATGCAACATGAGCAGGGACTAAATTAATCTTGACCAGGACTCCATTAATGTCAGATATCGCAAGGATCCAAACATAAGTTTCAAAATTGTCCGGGCATGGCCATGGCATTAAAATGTCAGAAGTGAAAGTGTATGGCCAGTTTCTGATTGCAGACTAATTTGTTATCAGTTGCTAACAATTGCTAGCCAGTAATAAAAAGCAGCTGCAGGCAGTTATCGTATCGCATAAAATTGAAATAGCAGACTGGCCGATAAAATTAACACGGTACATTAACGGGTGGATGCAGCAAGCTAAATTATCTACAGTACGACCAATATCTAAGGCATAACTATAAAACAAACTGTTGAAAATAGATAAGATATTTACAGTGGGCTACATAATCCAGCAATATTAGATTCCTTCTATGTAGAACTGAGGTCCGCCATTACAATCCCAGCTAGATGACAACTGTTCGTGTGGAGATTTCAACTCCAAGTTGGGTCAATTCAGAATTGCCGATAAAAGTTCAGGACTTGGCTTATGCATGGGATCGTATGGGGAGGGCACATGTAACATTAATAGAGATGCACTGGACAAATTCCTTAGTTCCAATGGCCTATTTATTACAAATACAGCTTTCAAACACCCATGCCATCACCGGGCAACATGGACCCGACACATTTCTCATTGGAAAGCCCTAAATGGTTCTAAGGCTACAACAGCTGTCCACAACCAAATAGACTGCATACTATGCAAGTCAGAAGAAAAACCCTACTTCGGAATTCTCGTCCTCTGGAGGCGCAGTCCTCAATTTTGACCATAAGCCAGTCATTACACGCCCTCAGATGAACGATCTCTACATAATATATAACCGACATACCTGACAGGAGGGTAGAGTCATATACAAGTTACCCAAGCTAATAAACCACACTGGCACTCAAATGTCATACTAAAAGGCCCTCGGGGAAGAGATAGCTAACATCAACGTCAGCTCCACTCCAAACGAATCCCTAACCAAAATACCGAAATCTAGGGAATCATCAGCTATCAGCACCATATGTGTTCTTAAAAACAACCTAACTAGGTATACTGACGACCTTCTAGTAGTAAAGTTGTCAGCAGAGCAGATAGCATTCCGGGTGCACATCTATCAAATTGGCCAAAGTGAAGATCGCACCAAACTACGCCAGGAATGCAATAACATTTTGCACCACATTAGCGAACGAATAAAAGATCTTGCTATTCAACAAGCAGACTCCCTGGCAGATGAAATCACTGCCATGGATGACTGTCACAAAATGTTTCGGGCAGCCCGAACCAAGAGAGTTACTAACTACACACCACCACTCACTATGCACAACTCTATAGGACACTTTATCGGGACTGGCCAGGGAAAGGTCGAGGGGATTCGAGAATGTTTCAAGGAACAAGGAATCAAGTCAGCTTTTATGCACCACCTTCCCATCGACGCTGTAGGTCAAGGCCCCCTTATCGCGCTACCCAAGACCAAGAAGCCACCTGGCCCAGCCAATATGCAGCCCATTGTGTTCTTCAGCTGCATACGGAAAATCCTACTCAATGTTACTCTAGGCCGCATCCGAGACAAGATCAATGACTTCACTGGATCATGTTGATGTGGCTTCAAACGTGGACGAATCTGTGCATACGTTGTATGGGCTCAACGCATGGTTGTGTCGGTAGTGGGCATTGGCATGTCAGGGGCCTTCGACACAATTAAAAGCTCAAAGATCCTAGATGTACTACGCAGGCCAGTTGTAACGAAGCTGAGCTACCACGAGTGAGACTATTGCTTGCAGACTCCAAACTGAGAGTACGAGTCAAGTCATCGAAGTCTTTAGAGTTTGAGACATCAATCGGCTCCCCACAGGGAGAAGGTCTATCCCCGGTTCTTTTCACCTGTTACCTTGCTGCTGTATTGAAATCCATGCGGGAAAGTTCCCCAAGACCAAACTCACCAGTGTTAATACTGGGGATGCTGCTAGAGATGGAATATGCCGACGATGCGGACCTTATAGACGAGGAAAAGAAACCCCTTGACGAACTTCTCCCAACTAGCAAGCAAACTAAAAATTGAGAATCTCTTTATGAATGAATCCAAAACAGAGTTCACCCACATATACCTATCTGCAAAGCATGACACTAAAGAAAATGACGATCCACTTCGTGGCGGCGAACCATGGTGGAATGCAGGAAATTCCAATTTCCCTTTCTCCGAGATCTAACAATACTCACCATTCTGTTACTTCTGATATACAGCTGGCCTTGACAGCTGGCTCTAGGACTATAGACTTAGAAAGCGTTACCGACTCCTTGGAACCGGGTACTCGACTCCCAACTGCCGAGTACCCGGCTACCATAGAGCTCATATTGTTTGCATAGCCACAAAACAAGAGAAATCCATGGCTTGCCTCCGTGGGGCTGGGAGGCTGGGTCCGTAACAGAATGGTGAGTATTGTTAGATCTCGGAGAAAGGGAAATTGAAACTTCCTGCATTCTCCTTCGATCAATACTCACCATTCTGTTACTTCTGATATACACCAGATTTGGTCAGTAACCTGGTGGGAAGGGGCAAGCCATAAATGCTACTTTTGGCCCCTTGGAGAAAGATTTAGACTTAACAACTTGACTAACGGAGACCTAAAAGGACCGTCAAGTTATCGGAACCGAATCACATTCACGTCACTGCAACACCCCTTTTTCTCCTAAGAAAGGGGAGAGAACTCACGAACATGTATCCCGCCTCAAACACAAATATGCCAAGAGGGTTAACTGCTCCTGGCATATCCACATGTATTAGCCTGGGAATGAGAATGAATATATAAGATGAATGAACATGATATATAGACATAATACAAAAAACTCTCACTAATGAATTACCTTATGATAATTGGACTTCAGACGTACCGCCTCCAACCATTCACTGGTCCGGCCATCAGTGACACAATCTGGTTGTCATCCTCACGCTCGACCATGCCTGCTTTAGCTTCTTTTCTTACCAAAGTGAAAAAAGGGTGAAGAGCAGTGTGGTCACTTAACTATCGTCTCAAAACAGCTAAAGCGAGTGGATTGGCCGAGTCTGACACATCCCTCATATAGTAATCCGTAAATGAGGACTCACAGTGCCATTGTGCAACGGCCATGATGTCCTCCAATGGAACACCACTGTAAAGGGCGGTCGAGGCGGCTATTCCTCGAACATCGTGTGCCCTTACGCCTTGCACCTGGTGCCCAGTCGCCATCTCATGAGTAGTCTGAATGCATTCGACTACCCAACGAGAGATAGTATCCATGGATGCGGTGCCATAAAGCTTCTTATGACAGATCCACAGATGTCGATCGTTCGACCGTAACGAGTCTGTCCGTTTTCTGTACTTAGTCAAAGCACGGACCGGGCACCAGACACTGGCATCACGATCAAACCTTGTTAACCTCGGTATTATGATCGGTTTGCCGGGATATCTCAAAGATTGATTCTTTGACATAAACTCTGCTCTTGGCAGAAGACGCAGACCTTCTCTAGAGACAATAAATCGGTCCCTCTCCGCCGAAAGCGCATGGATCTCACTGCGCCTTCTAGCTGAGGAAGCTGCCAATAGAAAGACCGCCTTTAGAGTCAAATGCTTTAGACTAGCCGAACGCAACGGTTCGAAAGGGTGCTTGGCCAGTACATTAAGCACTAAAGATAGACTCCAGGCTGGAATGACTACCGGTTGTCTCGGTCGGAGATTGCTCATTCCCTTCACCATCACATTTAACTGGGCCACCTCTGGACTATCCCTGTTGGCTAGACAAGGGATAACTGATGCCAAAGCTGACTTGTATCCAGAAATTGTGACGGGAGCTAGTCCTGAAAAGAACAGCTCCCAGAAAGTCTGCTATTTGCTGAATAGTGGATTGAAAGGTATCAATACCCTTTTCTTCACACCAGTCTGCAAATCTGTTAACCTTGTTGTTATATGACTTGAAGGTTGACCTCCTTCTCGCAGCCGCGATGAAATCAGCAGCTTGTCGAAAAAAGCCTTCCGACGTGGAACGTTGTTTGATAACATCCACGCAGTCAATTTGAACATTTCGGGACGCTCGTGTAGGAAGCGTCCCTTGGCCTGGGAGATTATGTTCGGAATCTCGGGCAACTGCAATGGGTTTTCCACCAGCAGATCTAGCAGATCCGTGAACCACGCACTGCTTGGCCAATATGGCGCTATTAGCAGGACCAGACACGGTTCCTCCCTGATCTTCACCAATACCTTCGGCAGAAGGATGGTGGGTGGGTTGAGCATTTTCCCTTGTGGCGAACAAGTCCACGTTGGGTTTGCCCCAATGCTCGAAGATCCTTCGTAGAACTGGAGGGTTGAGGGACCATTCTGTTGGCAGAATTCTCTGTCTGCGAGACAAAGCATCCGCCAGAATGTTCAATCGGCCAGGAATGTGAGCTGCTTTCAAAACAACCGAGTAATTCCTGCACCATTGAATCAAGTGCCACACTTTGATACAAAGTGTGGGTGACCTTGTCCCGCCTTGGCGATTTATGTATGATACTACCGTCGAATTGTCCGACCGTATCAATATCACCTTGCCCCTGATCATCGGAAGAAACTCTTCCAACGCCAGTTCCACTGCCATCATTTCCAACAGGTTGATATGCAGCTGACTCTCCAGGAGAATCCATGTGCCCGAGACCTGGTGTTCTCCCAGGCAGGCACCCCACCCTTCCAGCGACGCATCCGTGTACACGGACAGCTGGGGGCGAGGTAGGTGCAGCGAAACCCCTACTAGGAGATTCTGACGCTGTTTCCACCATACAAGATGCGATATTATCGGCTCCAAAACTGGCACCAGTTTTGACAGGGGTTCTGTTCTCTGTTTCCACAGCGAACGGGATCACTTGCTCCATGGAGACCATCATGCCCAGCATCTGAAGAAACCGCCTCGCCTGAATGTGGTTTCCCACTCGAAAACTCTTGAGGATGGCTAACAGAGACACCACTCTGGGCTCTGACGGGTAAAACCTGCCCTCCTCGAGATCGAATCGCATCCCCAAATAAACGAAATGTTGAGTGGGTGTCAACTCGGATTTCTCCTTGTTGACTATCCAGCCTAGATCTGAAAGTAAGTTCAGAGTCAGAGCAGTATCCATGTTCAACCTGGCTGCCGAGTCTGCCTTGAGCAGCCAGTCGTCTATGTAGGTGTGTAGCGCCACGTTCTCTTTTCTGAGAAACACTGTCACCGCAAGGACCACTCTTGTGAAAACCCTCGGAGCTGTCGACAGGCCAAACGGGAGAACAGTAAACTCCCATACTTGATTCTGAAACGCAAATCTCAGAAACCTGTGCCAACTCCGGTTCATAGGAATGTGGAAGTATGCATCTTTCAGATCGATCGACACACACCACATTCCCTTCCTCAATCCCGCCATTACCGATCTCGGTGTTTTCATCTGGAACCGAGGCGTATGGATAAACCAATTTAATGGCCTGAGATTGAGTATGGGTCTCCATCCCCCCGTGCACTTGGGGACAAGGAACATGTTTGAATAGAAGCCTGGCGTGGTCCGGTTTGCTGGTTTTATTGCTCCCTTCAGAAGCAAACCCGACACTTCCTTTTGAATGGCTTCTAACTTGTCTGGCTCCCTTGGTACGGGTGTCCAGACAGGTGCCAAAGACAGATTTTGTGGCGGGAAGTCCCACCACTCCGGCATGTAACCCTGGGATAACCATCCCAGGACCAGACTGTCTGACGTCACACCTCGCCAGGCCTCGACGAAACGAATTAGCCTTCCACCCACCATAGACGCCTCGACATCTAACGGGGTTGTCCGGCTCGCAGTCCGCTCCCACTCCCACCCCCTTTCTTAACGAGAGAGAGAGAGAGAACCATTTCGGTCTCGGCATGGCGGGTATAACTGGCACCGCTGTTCCTGTCGCACAGGTGCGGTCCAGGCGGATATGAAGGGAGCTCTCATACCCTCAGGTACGATCCGCTCCCTTCTGTCCGCGCTTTGAGGACTTACCCTTACCCTTCCCCTTGCCCTTCCCGCCTCTAGGGCGGTCAGGAGCAACCTTGGGGAGGGTAGGAGCCTCTACAACCTTCCTGGCTTTCTTAGCCGGCAGAGGCTGAGAAAATCCAGCTGAAGCAGAAGTCGCAGCAGGCTTAGCTTTCGCCTTGCCCCTATGCTTCTTCTGCTTCTTTGGAGGTTGTCCAGCTAGTGGTTTCCCCACAGCCCCTAGTGCGTGCACTTGCCGCACTAGCTCCAGCTGTAGGTTGACCGCCAACCGATTCTGTGCGATGCTGGCCGTATCCTCTAGGATGGCCCGCGCTTGGCCACCGAAGATGCTAGGCCCTGTCAGGGGCATCCAAAGAAGACGCTCCCTGACTGCCGTAGCCGGACGCATATGGTCAATAACCATTTGCCTCCTGGATTTGGTCACACGCGCCTGCACCCTTGCCTGTGCGTCCATAGAGAGCACCAAGCCGTCATTCACGCACGAAAGCGCCACAGGACCACACTGCGCACACATTACATCTATGATCTAGGTTACAGGGCATACACCTAAAACAGACATGGTCCTTAAACACGACGCGTACAAACTTATGGCACTCATCACATGATGGCGGGGCTGGCTTGGCCTATAAAATAAGCACAAACCGACAATAAGCAAGCGGAACGACACGGATGGAAGGCAGACAATTAATTGTCAAATAACTTGACCATAAATTAACTGTAACCCTCCCGCACCCACCCCGCAACGTTACAGCAAAGATCGCATTGATTATGACGACAAGAACGAAGCGGGCATAAATACACCCATAATTGATCCTCCAGGATGTATCACGGCTCCAGGAATCATATCGCATAGCATTCGGGGTATATTTAGCAATCAATATAAATTATACTAGCCGACACGATATGTGAAGAAACAACAAAATGTAAACAAACTGCTGTAGCACACGGTAAAACCGCAGACCACGCATCTCTCAAGAATTTTGACACCACCGATCATTGCAAACCGATCGTGATCACACGTAAACTTGACCATTCCAAAGTTTCCGGTACCATTTTTAGTACGCAGCACCCAGAACAAGATGCGCGAATTAATGAAAAAATGTTCTTCACATAAACATCCGAGCATCACGGGTGTGACGTCACCCGCTCGGACCCTACGGAGAACGACGTCAGCCGATATTCGTGTTAGAAATACCGTAGCAAACACCTATTTTCATATCTGCCGATCGCCTGTTGGGGTTTAAAGAAGGCGATCGTCTGGCATATCTCGTTGTTAGCACACGTCCCAGATTCTTTGGGGTCAGAAATTGGAACATGCGACACAACGAAATTTAGAGACCTAAGTCTTTTAACTATGGATAATAAGGAATTATACAACCTGGTTATCATCGGCGGTATTCTCCATTTTATACAGTTATATCCTTTCAAGAACGCACAAACTATCAAATCACAGACAAAAGACTTAGATTTCTTTTCAAAAAAACTTTAAATCTCTCCCTGCAAAAAGCATGTATAGCTCTTGTTGCTATGCAAACAAGAATATGAGCTCTATGGTAGACGGGTACTCGGCAGTTGGGAGCCGAGTACCCGGTTCCAAGGAGTCGGTAAAGCTTTCTAAGTCTATAGTCCTAGAGCCAGCTGTCAAGGCCAGCTGTCAAGGCCAGCTGTTTATCAGAAGTAACAGAATGGTGTGTATTGATCGAAGGAGAAAGGTATAATCCTGGGCTCACTGCTTTGCAGTACTGCTGACATTGCTGCACGCTGCGTCATAGGTTAACATAGCTTTCCAGTCCTTCTGGAAGCCTTGGATTTGTAGATCAAAAATGCCCTTGATAAAAAGGCTACGTTTATACAATGCAACCTGCATATTCTTGATGCTGTATAACTGTAATCGCTGGGCAGCCCCAAATGCAGCTCTATACAAACTCGATGCCTGCCACCGCAAACACCTACTGGTTCACTGGACGCGGATGGCCATACAGCATAATTACCAACGATGCACTATACAAGCTGTGTAACACGTCTGTAGAGGTCGCCCAGCAAAGATGGTTTATGTTTACGTATGTGCTATGGATACTAGAAGATACACCAGCACCGAGAGCCTTGGAATTCGCCCTACTCGGAGCCAGCAAATGCAAAGCCATGAGAGGACGTCATTGCATAAATCTGCTAAGCGTGCTACCAGGTGACCTCAAGAAAGCAGGGCTCGATACACTCAAGTCAAGTACCTGGGGAAGCTAAGGATTGCGGCTGAGGACAAGACGCAGTGGGCAAAAGCGAAGAAGGACTGACTGCAAATGTAGGATGTTTCTACTACTACAGCCGCAGAATACAGTAATCATACATATATTCTGTAGAACACAGCATACATTAAATGTCTGTAAGCTAGTACGGATGTGGGTGTCATTTATAAAAAGATATTATAGAAATAATGGATGACATTATAATTACGCATTGACATATATATATAAAATCCTTCATTGTGTCCCTGGGTTACCATTCTAATTATGGGCACATGTGAATAACTTAATTCCGTTAATGATGGCAAACGCTTAATGGAATATGAATAATGAATGGAGACAAACCTATGAAGATATGCCACTAGGGAGCAAGCGCGATATTGTCGGTTGCTATTCAGAAACATAAGTTCTCCCCAAAGATATTTTCCAAGTTACAGTTAGTCAATTATTTTCAGAGCGGCGAATTGACCAATGGAATTGATAATGACCTCTTCTTAGAAGACTTATGGCAACATGAAGAATTGGCACCAAGTCAGCGAGCTCTTGTACGTAATTGATCTTTCCAGTTTTAGCGATGCCACGCCCGCCTTTAGCTAAGCTCCACCCACACCTCGCTCGTGTTGGATCGATAGATCCCTGAACTCCCTGAGTTTCAATTTCCAGAAAACTATACAGGTAATCTGTTGAATATTTTGATACCCCTTTTTCCTGGGTGTTGTTGCTGCCTACAGCATGTTTATCAAATAGCAAAGACATGCAATTCGTGCACCAACGCTTCGTCCACCTCCAATTATGCGCTTGTGCTGAACGTATTTACGTCATTCATGACGAGATTGATTATGAAATCTTCCTACACATCACGTACTTGATTATGACGTCATATGATGGGTGGATAAAATGGAAAGGTCCATTACTCATTTACTATCCCAAACACACATGTCCGGACATTTTGAATAACGGATAACGCAGGTTCTTGGGCCGGCACTGGGCCAATACTGGATTGTATTGACCCGGTATTGGTCCAATGCGGCCCAGTAATATGCGAATTTATTGCGCGTCAATATTGATGAAATTTACACTTAAAGGCCCATATTCACACCAGACTGCCTGAAAATAAATTTTTTTAAATTGTATTCTTTTAGGGGCTTAAATTGTGTGCCTAGATGTTAAGAAACGAAATAAAACTTAACACATGATGATTTCACTATACGTTTAAATTACTATAATTTCTTTAGTTGTGAATTTGAATTAGGGGCTCATGTCTCTAATTCAATTTCACTCCTGAAAAAATTTATATTAATTAATATATAATTAAAACATCATATGTTATGATTTATTTCGTTTCATTACATCTAGGCACACAATTTAAGCCTCTAAATGTATACAATTTTAACAATTTTGTTTATGTTCTATGTTAGCATGCCATTTCTTCTGTATTTAGCGCGTGCTCCAGGCTTCTAAGTAAGATTGAAACAGTTGTTTTGTTTCGAATTGCATTTTTAACTTGGTAGGAGTGTATGGGCGAGTGAAAGCCATCCACATAAAAAACGAGTGACACGACCGAAATCGTTGTCATCAATAAAAACTTACCAATATTTACAGCGAAAATTAACCAATATTTATCAGATCGAGCGATATGATATAAATAGAGAAGTTAATTTTTATCGACCAACAAAGTGATCAAAGCTACAATTGGCCAACCAAATTATCAGAAAGCTTACTTAATGTCACTATATTTAAGCAGGGCTTTGAAACTTTTTATTGACACAGACTCATTGACACATGTTTTGTCCCCGCGGTTTTGCCCCTGTGACAGCTGGAACAATGCATGCCGCATGACACTGACATGCAGATGATTTGGACTAGTATTGTAAATCGTCACAAAAAGCTATATGAGAGCATAGAGGACCTGAAAAGCACCATCTTCTTTCAGTAGATCACCAGGCTGAAGAATGAAATGATTTACATGAACTTGCCCATTTCCTTCACTTGCAGACCAGTCTGGCGAAAACTGTCCGTCGCTCAGGTCACTCAAATCACTAAAAGCACTAACTTTCCGCGTGTACGAGCCTTAATGGAGAATTCCAGTTTATTCATCCATCATATGACGTCATAATCAACTACGCGACATGTAGGATGACGTCATAATCAACTTCATGAACGACGTAGCTATGTTCGTCACTAACGCTTAATTGATGACGGACTAAGCGCTGGTGTACGAATCTTATGTCTTTACTATTTAATAAACATGCTGTTGAATATTTTGAAACTAATTTGGCTGGGCGTTGTTGCTGCCGTAGTCAAATCAGATTTTTCAAAACATTCAAAAGCGTACCTGGATATTTTTTTGGAAGTTAATAGTCAGACAGTTCAGGGATCGATCGATCCCAACACTGGAAAAGTGTGGGTGGAGCTTAGCTAGAGATGGGCAGGGCATAGCTAAAACTGGATTCCGTCATTAGGGCTGTATGTGCTGATGGCACTGGTCTTTGTTATCAATAACAATTCTTCATATATTTACAATATTTAATCAGGAAAATTATGTTTATTTTAGGCATATAGAATTATCAACCTGAGCGCTGTTTATAGTTTGTTGTCTCAACGAAGAAAATTCTACGTTCCAGGTCCCTGCACATACAATCAGCTCAAAGGATGGGTAATTATCCACGTATACAAATACTATATATACAGCGGTTTTAGTATACAAGTTCCATACCTACGAGACACATCTTTGATCCTCAAACACCAGCCGATCCATCAAACTGGTATAGCGATAATGGTGATTAATTAGTGACTAGGGGACTTGATCAATACCCGTAGTAAGTATGAATAATTTATTAACTGTTTCGCGCAATTGATTTGTCATGGTATACAAAATGGAAGGAACATGCGAAGTTTCGATACCAGACATCAATTAATCAGGACTTTGGTCAAATTCTACAAGTTTCTATACAAGTGTAATATTTTGGGTATTTAGATAATAATTTAACTCCTTAACCCTCGAATTAGTCCAAGAAACTTTCAATTTTCCCAGAAAATTTCCATTTGCTGACCATTAGAAGACTATTTTTGAAAATTTACCAATGGAATGACTGGCTCGGTTATCGAGCCAGTCATTCCAGTGGTAAAATTTCAAAAATAATGTTTCCTGGCCTGCAAACAGACATTCTTCTAGACCTCTGAAGAGGCTGGTTTTTGGGCGGTTTCGACATGAAAGGGTTAACTGGTAAGTTGTTGCTGCCTGGCGCAGCAGATAGATGCACCCCTGTATCTATACATCCAAAATTGTGTAAGAGACCACCTGTTATTTCTACCACATCTCTTAAAGAAGCATCATCTTTCACTACAAAACGCACACGGATTCCCACCTGTATTAAGAGACCACCTGTCTATATTGACTAATCGCTTGTGCTCAATAAGGTGGCCACACAAGACAGGTTTTACTACACATCAGCATTTCCGATGGTATCTAAATTGTGGAGGCCCCATGGGCGTCACACCCTAAAATCTGGGCGACACACGGTGAAATACTGGAGACGCAAACTAAAGATCTGGTGTTACAATGCAGCTTTCCTCATCCATGATAAAATTAGATGGGATCATGGACTTGTCATCCTGTGGGTACTTCTGTGCAAAAATCTATAAAACTAATTAATTATTTAATAATCACACACAATTTTCATGAGACCAACTCTGCATTTGGGGTTGCAAGTTGGATATTGGTGTTGTATACCTTCAGAAGGGCCCTTATGAGAATCCCTGCTGTACTCACAGGCAACACTGTGTGAAAGATCACGCATCTTTCGGAGCCATAATATGATTCTAGTTTTATACGCGAAGGCGTGTGGTCAATATACCACGTGTCTTGTTTGAACTACAATACCACGGTATCGAAACGCTGACAAGGACGAAAATCTTTCAGCCTGGACCACATGGCTGAAGACACGTGATGTTTGGCAATGCAAAGACATGAGAGTCAGTAGTTATAAAATGATAGTTGTGGACCACACCCTTCCTAAGAGGGCGGTAGGGCAAGTCTTACCCACCAGCAGCCAAACAAAAAAATCCGACCAGACAGGCCCCAGGATGTCTAGCAGCTCCCAGCTATGACATGCGTGGGCGAGATACAGCACACATGCCACAGCTGGTCAATACCACTGGGACCGCCCCCACCTCCATTGCCAGGCCGGGCCCCACCACTCTACCCATAGTTGCTGCTTCAAAATAGTTTAAACAGTTTCAAAACATTTAAAGCAGTTTCCAAACAGACTCTACCGATAGAACTGTTGTTCCATAGGCAGCACCTGTCTCACGCCACCATATGCGCATTTTTAAAAACCTGAGCGGCTCTTCAGACCATCCTCATGGTAATGACCTCAGAACAGGCTGCCCTGTTTTTATTCCCATCACATCAAAGCTACGACGGCAATACAAAACCAGTGTCATAAATCTACGTGTGTATGCGTGGTATGTGAAACGTGTTAGTTAGAATTTGGGGTTTTCCCAACATAGGCCTAATCTATCAAATCTACGGACTCGAATCTTCAGGAGGCCAACTGTTGTGCAATCTGCACTACAGTATATGTACCCAGTTTCCGTGCATCATCCAGCTGCATCCACATGTTCGGGTGTGTATCCGCCCGCTGGTGTCGGGTGCAGCATGGTGTGGCCTTCTTTTTTCGGACGCTTTATTGAACATGGGGGAGGCGTTTAATTTGTCTTTATAGTGATACTGTAAAGCTACCTAAAACATGAAGCAGTATGTACAACATCCAGACATGGCAGTTGAGCCCACGACCTCGCATCATATAGATCCACGGAAGGACTGCCTGGCACTCATTCGTCCTTGTATCCATGATTGGAACTTTCTCTCCGTGGCTGGGAAGTGCATCGACTTCACCATCTCGGGACAGATCCATGAGATTAGGAGCATGGCACTCAAGTCCAAGCTTGTTAGCACTGCGGAGAAGGATGTAGAGCTCCCACAGGTTGTGAGCAGGTGGGATTGTGCAGAGCAACGGCACCCTAGACACTACCTATGTGAACGATAAGTACTGATTCCTGGCTCCACTGGCTCGTGGACCTGTCTAATATGCGAATGGAGAAGGCATACTATGCCGTGTGGTGTAATGAGGGATTCACAGGATTCAGCTTGCAACCAAATCTAGAAATGTATGTTGTGGTGCCACTCTTCTCCCTCCTCCATAACACACACGCGAACCCGACCTTGATGCGGGACGAGCTGTTGCTTCGGGTGTACACTGAACATCTTGATGGTGTAACGATGACCTCCCCACGACTTCACGTCTGGCATGATGAGAATGCCCAGAAACTAAAACGTGATGGTTCTAGACAGCGAATCCTACATGTGGAGTAAGGGTAGCTGCAGTTTCAAGACACCGATAACCAGCGGTTAGAGCAGACATTGAAACATCGTCGTGTCGTG
>CM067359.1:130212658-130255757 GCA_034401795.1 Chaetoderma sp. LZ-2023a | reverse complement strand
ATACTAAAGAAGAGGCATAATTGCTTTGACGCGTGAAAGAATGCCATGTGGACGGATCGTCATGACTAAGCCTGATCAGAATCAGGATCAGGCTTGGTTGCCTAAAACACATGCTTATAAGCCTATGTGGCCTATAGATTAAAAGTATAGGGATCAATGGAAGGGATGGGGAGAGTGGGGCCCTTGGGAATTGTATATTACCTGAACTCTCCAGAGACACGGTCACGTCGACATTGTCAACGTGGTGGCTGGTAGATTATAACTATTAGCAAAATTGGCTATTGCAAAAGATAAAAGTGAATAGTTCAAAGTATGACACAATGTGCTGCCTGGATATTTTAATGTGGATTCCAAGGTAATTGCGCATTAACATATATATTCCCCTGCAATCTAGGCTGATCTAGTTTGTTTTTAAAAGGTAGAGATTATGCTTGTAGATACCCAGTTACTGACTTAGAAATCGACATCTGATTCTCTAACTATGACGAAACGTGACATCAAAGAATTCTCTCAATATTAAACTGCATGCATTAGGAAATTTCCAAGGGTCATACCTCTGGCGTCTGACATCGAACTTAACTCTATCCTCGCATTGCAGATATTAGATGCCCATATGAATATATACTCACCGTCTTTACAATATTATCTCTGGTTTTAAACATAGGATTAACCAGAAATTGACCATTTTGCTATTCCCCTAATAGATTCTTATGGCATTGAATAATGACCTGGGCCTGAGCGACAAAAGTGAAAAGAAATATTGACATGCCATTTTTTGTTTAATTTCGTACTATCAATCGATGAAAATCAGAACATTTTTGCAAAAAAATAAATAACAAAATATTTATAAAGCATATATGTAGTTCGACATCAAATGAAAAAAAATTTGCGACCAACATAAACAAGATAGAGGAAGCAAGGCATCAATGTAGAGTATATACCTGCATCGTAGGCGCTAGCCTCAGTCGATCATTCTCGTGACACCATCGGCCCGTACTAATCACGTCGTAATTCATCCGTACGTTACGCTGTAGCCGGAGTTACCACCCCACACAAGATTAACCCGCTGCCGGCGGGAGAATGCAGTTGAAAAGATGGAAGTTAATGAATTAATCCAGTTTTAGCTATGCCACGCCCATCTGTAGCTAAGCCTCAACCACGCTGTACCAGTGCTGGGATCCCTGCATTCCCTGTATCTCAATTTCCAGAAATATATACAGGTGAGCTGTCGAATATTTTGAAACTAATTTACCTTGGTACTGTTGCTGGTGCAACAGCGCCCAGTCAAATTAGTTTCAAAATGTTCAACAGAATGTTTATTAAATAGTAAAGACATACAATTTATACAACCTGGCGGACTATTAAGCGTTTATGACGAACTTAATCGCGTCATTCATGACATAATTAATTATAACGTCAGCCAAATGTGACAAAGTTGATTATGACGTCATGATTGACTGAGCGATTGCATTTATCTGTTACTAAGAACCGATAATTAGATCTCTAAAAGAGACTAGTGTTAGACCTATTTATTCTGATATGCGTTTATTTATGGAAACGAAGTGTATGTACGCGTGTGAGCGAGGGGAGGCCCTTATATTTATAAAACCGCCTTCAATTTTCAGGGGAGATAAATCTGAGTGGCTTAGTAAAGAGCCACGTGTGAATAATGTACCTTGAATGTTGAATTCAGATTCACTCACAACTGTTCGGCGATTGTGGGAAGCGAGTATTCTGATCGGGTCTGTCTGTTTGCTTGTTGCGTGCTCGCGTGCGTGCGAAGCCCTATCCAAAAAATTACTGACAAGACTTGACTTTTGGAACTTGCCGTGCAAGTGGATTTCCAGACTTTGTCGTTGATCCGTATAAAAGGTCCCTATGGATCGGATCAAATTCTGGATATATAGATATCTCGGAAACTGCTTGTCCGATTTGGCTCAAATTTTACCACAAGAAAGGGTGTGACGATACACTAAGATGCCATAACGTTGGGAGTGCTCGGAAGCAATCCAGAAAATTTTTAACATCCGAATATATTTTACAATGCTGGTTCTGCAATCTCTGATTGTTCTTGTTTTTTATGTTTCCTGTTTAAACTTATAATTAAATGATAGCACTTCACTGTTTCTTCCAAATGAGACCCAGGCCGTGTTCTCCGACTGGAGAGTTAATCAGGGAATGATTCGGCTCTTTAATGCATTCACGGTGTGTAGCCTACATTGCACAACGCATAAAGCATGCCAATTTAAACACACCAAGGCCGTATTCTCACGAGATAGTTAATCAGGAATAACGCCATACATCAGTATGGCGTTATTCCTGATAGGTTTCTAGTGAGAACAATGCCTTAGGCCGTTTTCTCGCTAGAGACTTAACCGGCGTAACGCCATACTTAGGTATGGCTTTATTCCCGATTAAGGCCCGTTTTTAAGACGATCTTTCTGTCGCGCCGCGCTAATGACGACTGGTTGATTTATATAGTGGACTCTGTCATTTTCAGGCAGATTTAGCTGGCACGGCACAAGACAAGTTTGACTTATAAATCAGGCCTAACTCTTCAGTGAGAACACGGCCGGAGGCCTATCTGAAATAATGTATTTGATTCGGCGCAGTGCGGTTCAAGAGAGCAAATAGCGAAATCCATTTCTAGCTATGGCCCGCCCATCTTTAGCTAAGCTCCGCCCATGCTTTGGGCGTGTTGAGATCAATTTATATACTTTTAATTTGAATTTATGGAATCCACATTTCAAGACAATAGACATTTCCATTTTTAGCTATGCCCCGCCACACCTCGCTCGTGTTGGGATTGATCGAGCTCTAACTCCCTGATTATCAATTTCCAGAAAACTATACAGGTAAGCTATTGCATATTTTGGACTTAATTTGACTGGGCTCTGTTGCCGCCTATGGCCGGTCCAGTCAAATTAGTTTCAAAATATTCAACAGAATGTTTATTAAATAATAGAGACATACAAATCGTGCAACGTGTCAGCCTATCAAGAGTTAAAGACGGGTCATATAGAATCATTTATGACGTAATGATTATGACGTCACCCTACACGTCTCTTAGCTGATTATGACGTCATATGACGTCAGATTAATAGATGGCTACTCTGGAAAGGTGAATTATACAGGTATGGTGTAGGTTATTTTGAAACTAATTTGAGTGGGTGTTGTTGCTGCCATAGGCAACAACAGTAACCAGTCAAAAAATAGTTACAAAATATTCAACAGATTACCTCTATAGGTTTCTGGAAATCAATAGTCGACCGATCCCAACACATGCGAAGTGTAGGTGGAGCTTAGCTAAAGATGGGCGTGGCATAGCTAAAACGGGATTCCTCAGTTACTTTGGCTCATCTTATCCAAATGACGTCACGACACTAGACCGGTGATATATTCAATTTTAATTGGCTTAAAGTTATCACGTTACCAGTGACTTCATTTCCTCACGGTGGAGCCTAATTGCCTATACATGAACAACTCCCCTCAGTCATGACACTATGTGAATCCTCCTTGTATAGCCAATGGACCTTTCCAGAGTACTCATCTATCAATCTGACGTCATATGACGTCATAATCAGCTAAGTGGCGTGTAGGATGACGTCATTATCATTACGTCATAAATGATTCTATTAAGCCCGTCTTTAACGCATGATAGTCCGACACGTTGTACGATGTATTTGCTATTTAAGGAACATACTGTTGAATATTTTGAAACTAATTTGACTGGGCGCTTTTGCTGCCATAGGCAGCAACAGCACCCAGTCAATTTAGTTTCAAAATATTCAACAGCTTACCTGTATGGTTTTCTGGAAATTGATAGTCAGTGATTTCAGAGATCGATCGATCCCAATACGAGCGAGGTGTGGGTGGAGCTTAGCTAGAGATGGGCGGGGCATAGCTAAAACCGGAAAGATCTATTATGCACTGCAATCTGCCCGAGTGATGTCACTTCACCAGCGGATATCATGATTAGAAATCGATATCAAATGCCATCACATCTCTGAATGAACCTGAAATGCCTAAACAACCAAAATTATTTACGATTGAATAAATATTCTGTTGAATATCTTGGAACTAATTTGACTGGAAATTGTTGCAGGTTTCTGTCAGATTAGTTTCAAAATATTCAATATTTTACCCATATTTTTGCCTTGGAATTGAGTTTCTGGGAATTCAGGGGTCAAAGGGTTAACTGAGTAAAAGGATGACGTATGAGGATACGCAGTTAATTAATTTGATGAATATTTTACGAATTGTAGGCAATATCTTCGAATCACACCAGTGCCTTTATCAACTAATTATCAATCTAAAAAGAATTGCTGATTTTCTGGGCAGCCATCTTAGATTTATGATCTGTCCAGGAAATTGAGGAATCAAATTTTAGCTATGCCCCGCCCATCTTTAGCTAAGCGCCACCCACATTTCGTCCGTGTTGGGATGGATAGCTCGATGGTGAAGACTATCAATTTCCAGAAAACTATACAGCTAAGCTGCTAAATATTTTGAAATTAATTTGACATGGGGCTGTTGCTGCCTATGGAAGAATTAGTTTCAACATATTCAAGATAATGTTTATTAAATATGAAAGACATAAAATTCGTACAACCAGGCTTATTCCGTCATCAATTGACGAACTTATCTAAGACATTGACGACTTCATTAGTTATGACGTCAGCCTACACGTCACGTAATTGACTACGACTTCGTATGATTGACTGAAAAAAATAGATTCATGAATTGCTTAGCGGGCCTCTCCCTTTACGGTTATAACCCGTTAGCTCCATTTCTCGCGATGACCAGCCCATTTCTAGCTAAACTCCTCCCACTTTCTAATGCACGATTTTAAATATTCAATAACTTACCTGTGCCTTGAAATTTATATTGCGAAGTTCGGTTTCAAAGTTTCAAATCGACTCCAACACTTGTAAAAGTGGGCGGAGATTTTTTCTGGAAATAGGCGGAGAATAACAAGAAATGGATTCATCTATTCTATTTAATATGGAGAGACAACATCAGATACATTTGGCCAATAGAATACTAGACCCTCTTCTCACCAGGGAGTTAATCATGAATAACACCATACTTCAGTATGCCGTTATTCCGGATTAAGTCTCGAGTGAGAACATGGCCAAAGCCGTGTTCTGACTGGAGAGTTAATGATGAATAACGCCATTAGCCGTCAGTATTGCGCTACGCCGGTTATAGGCTGTGTTAGCTACTAAAGAGACACGTGACTTCGGATGTTCTCTACAGAAACTTGATTGGTTAATTCATTCTGTGGTCATCTCAAATTTTTTCTAAATATCCAGAAATTTGTCCCAATGATCACTCATCATTAACTATTAGTCAGATTTTAACCAGAGATGCATAAATGGTTCCAAGGTGTAAGGTTAGAACGCTCTTTACAGAAATTTGATTCGTTATTTTCTGGACAGCCGTCTTAGATTTCTGAAATGTCCTGGAAATTGCTTAGCAGGCTATTCTTCATTAAAACTTGGGGCAAGACAACCCCGTTCTTGAAGTACACTCAAGCTTCAGAACCTATATGCAGAAAGGTGATTGGTCAATCTCTTGGTGGCCATCGCTGATTTTTCAAAGTGGTCAATTATCACGTAGCTGATTTCAATCAAACTTGGCAAGAAGAGCCCTATAGCGTGGTACTTATGTACCGCCACACGAAAATCCGATTGACCAATTTGATCAGTATCTAATTTCTGTGCACTAAATTATTTTAGAGTGCTTGACCAATTTTAACCAAACTTCCGATCGTGCTAAACATTAACTCAATCATGACGAAGTCGACCCAAACTAGCATCTGAATTGGTCTTGATGAATGCTCAGTCTTTCCATCGATCATATGACGTCATAATCAACTACGTGCCGTGTAGGATGGCGTCATAAATAATTACGTCATAACTGAGGTAGCTAAGTCCCTCGCGAACGTTTAATTGGTGACGGACTAAGCGTTGTTGTATGAATTATATGCCTTGACTATTTAATAAACATGGTGTTGAATATTTTGAAACTAATTTAACTGGGCGCTGTTCCTGCCATAAGCAGGAACAGCACCCAGTTAAATTAGTTACAAAATATTCAACAGCTTACCTGTATAGTTTTCTGGAAATTGAGGGTCCGAGAGTGCGGGGATCGATCGATCCCGACACAGGCAAAGCGTGGGAGGAGCCTAGCTAGAGATGGGCGGGGCATAACTAAAACGGGATACCACCATTGGCAAATACTTAGTTTTTCTTATCCATTTCGCAGCCATTACAGCGCTCAGATTCTAAAACCCTTGTTGCAGCAATGTTGTTCCGGGTAATGACCACATGCCTGTGATTGTTTATCGTATTACTTTCAGATATAATAAAATAAATGCGTAAATAATTATTATTTTGGAATGTGCTTTTATATTTACATCATTGTTGACACAATTCTTAACCATTGTATAAACATCTTATAAAATTTCCTTTCCGAATCCATTCCTATTATTATTATTATTATTATTATTATTATTATTATTATTATTATCAATTTCTTTTTCTTCTTTTTATTATTATTCATAATATACCAATATAAAAATTTACATGCATTTATTAGTTTCTGTGTTTTTGCATTAATATCTGTAATACAAAATATTTAACAGTCGTTCTGTTTACAATTAAAGTTGTGTTGTTATGACTACCCATGTAAATGGGTTACTAAAGATCCCATCACCAATTTGTTACTCATGCAAATTATACCTCCAATATGCTCTAAGAATCTGCAAGCTCAACATGCAACATATTTCACTTGGCTGAATTCATGAATCCATTTGCTCAGTCAATCATATGACGTCATAATCAACTAAGTGACGTCTAGGATGCCATCAAAATCATTACGTCATGAATGGCTCGATTTAGTCCGTTTTAAACGCTTAATAGTCCGTGAGGTTGTATGAATTGTATGGCTTTACTATTTAATAAACATGCAGCAACAGCACCCAGTCAAATTAGTTTCAAAATATTCAACAACTTACCTGTATAGTTTTCTGGAAATTGATAGTTAGGGACTTCAGGGATCGATCGATCCCAACATTGGCGAGGCGTGGGTGGAGCTTGACTAGGGATGGGCGCGGCATAGCTAAAACTGGAAATACCCATTGGCTGTCTTAGTAACGTACTATATAGTCTGTTTATTTCCATTATATATGGTCATTATCTGGCCAGTCGAGTAAATACATTTACATGTCAAAATCATTAGAGGAATCCAATCTGTCAGTCAAGTACTAAACTTCATAACCAATTACGTCACAGGTAGGTTGACGTCACAATCAATTGCATAATGAATGGCGTATCCAAGTCCGTTACCAACGCTTAATAGCGCGTCAGTTGTACGAATTGTATATCTTGACTATTTAATGAACATTATGTTGAATATTTTGAAAACTAATTTAACTAATTAATTAGTTTCAAAATATTCAGAAGCCTACCTGTATAGTTTTCTGGAAATCTAGATTGAGGTAGTTCAGGGTTCTGTCGATACCAATACAGGCAAAGCGTGGGCGGAGCTTAACTAGAGGTGGGTGGGCATAGCTAAAAGTGGATTCATCCATTTACACATACATGTGGGATTGCAAAACCAAGTTTTCGGCAAAATGCACCTGCGTATCATTGATGCTGTGCAACTGTTACAGCTGATCGGCTCCAAAGGCAACGATAGACAAACCTGATGCTTTCCACCACAAACACCTTCGCGCCATCACTGGACACTGATGGCCGGACACCATCCTTTTCAACGATGCACTATATACGATGTGTAATAAATACATCGCAGCTGTCCGAAAAATTCAAAGGTGGTCCATGTGCTAAGGATACAAGAAGACACACCATCGCAGCATTGGAATTCTCCATATTTGGGCCAGTAAAAATAATACCAGGAGAAGACGTCATTGTACAAATCTGTTAAGGGTGCTACGAAGTGACCACAAAAAACAGAACTTGGTGCACTCAGGTCAAGAATGAACCTGAGGAAGCTAAAGATTTTGGCTGAGGACAAGACAGAGGCGGAGAGGACTTAATTTCAGCTGTACTAAAAAACTACTACTACTACTACTACTACTACTACTACTACTACTACTACTACTACTACTACTACTACTACTACTACTACTACTACTACTACTACTACCACTACTCCTACTACTACTAATACTACTACTACGTGGTGTTGGGGGTGGTAGCAGGATCGTGTGGAAATCCATAGTACCCAAAATATACTGACTGAAAAAGAACATTAAACATATAAAAACTAGAAGCAGATGTGTCAGTCGTAGAACCAGCGATTAAAGAAACATCTAAGACCACCTTAGAACACAAAGAAACAATTACTGCAAAAGCAACCCATTACAATTTCCCGTCTACCGAGCGCAGATCCTTAAAGGCAAGGACCAGGGAACTAAAAAAATGCTCTATGATAATAGATTTAGATAATAATCAACCTATAACCACCAGTAAAAACAGGAATAAATCGAAATAATTTGAAAAACGCAAATAAATACCATTTATGTCACTCTGGCGGGAACCAATTAGTAACGCATGTTGTGCTGCGCCCCCGGTGTACGCCAAGTGAATAAATAATACCCGCTCCTGTCGGTCATATAATCTCAGTTTTATTCGCGTTCAACTGATTAGCCACTATTTCCTACAGGTAAAATGTTGTCTAATCTTAAAGCAATTTGACTGAAAGCCGTTGTTTCCAGAAACAGGATCTGCATTCAGTTACACGAATTTCAAAATATGCAGTAGGCATCATGTTGCCAACTTGGAAACCAGCAGTGTATTTTGAACTCATTTTGACCGAAACTCGTTGTTTCCACCAGAAGCAGTGAATTTCAAATATAATGTTTTCAAAAGAATCAATAGTGAATTAACAGTAGCAAGTTAATCGCTCTACATCGCCGACAATACAGAATAGTATTTATACCGCTTACAAAACTATATTCAGGTGTGCTTTCGTTATATTCAGGCAGGCGTGCTTGTCTGCGTACCTTTGTATCTGTGAAGTTTGATTTTGGTGTCTGACTTCACAACTTCTCTCAGCGAGCATTATTGATTATTGTTGAACTATAATGGGTGACTAACATCAATTCGGTCTTCAGCCAACATCCCACAATTCATTGCGCTTACTACAGTTTAACGTTAACAGGAACACCGTTCCTGGTACAGGTTCCGGTTTAACGTTAAACAGTAGTAAGCGCAATGCATTGTGGGATGTTGTCTGGAGACATAATTCGGACCAACTTGTGTTCTATAATTAAGAATCTCACTGATTATTCTCACTGGCGCTATATTGCGACCATAGCGAAGCGTTTGAACGGGTCAAGGTTCATAAGTAGGTCAAATTGAGATATTTTCCTTTACTGGTGTTATTAGCTTATCCTAATACGCCTTTCCCATCATGGGGACGCGTATTCAATTACCTAAACATTAATGTATTAATTTTTATATTTTTGTAAAGTTTTGACTGAGATATTTGCATATGTAAAACACACCATTATACGTAGGTTCATTAAATCAAGTGAACAATATGGGGTATTTTAAAAGTATAATTGACTGGGTGAAATGAAGATATAAAAATGAATACATAATTGTATAGAAAATTGGCTTAACCTTCCAATGATGTATGACATCAACAATATAACTTAGTTCATCATATAACTTACAGAAATGGTGTTGTATCTCAACCTAATGGTAAAGTAATACTGTTGCCGAATCGGCTGGCGCGTTTACCAGCCAGAAGTGGTATGTGCAATACATTGTGGGAAGGTATTTTCGCATACTACGACAATACGGGAAGGTCTTTTGCAAAGTTATTAATATGTTGCTTAAACGTAGATATGATGATCCAACGGCAACTTTTAAGTGGTCAGATAAATAGACATTAAGTACGGGTTCGTGTCTGAACTTCGTGGTTCATGACACAGTCCACGTTATCTTACCTCAATCTCAATCTTACCTCAATCTGGACTTGACTCGCCTCTTGATCGGTCTTTGGAAACTTAATCAATTACATTTTTATTAAAACTATATAGCCTATCCATGGATCCTCGATTTTAAGTCATCAGATCTTACAAGTACGTATCTGAGCAAAACATTTAATATGTCAGTGGGTCCTTCATGTCATTCGACTGAACCAGTTCATCCACCGGTTACCCTCACTTGGAACATCATTTACAGCACCTAGTGCCAAGTACAGATGGTTACAACATAACGAGTGCGGAGAGAAATGGATGGATCGGATCTGTCCCTCAAGAATAGGGACGGCATAATCAACTACGTCACATGTAGGCTGAGGCACCAAACGTAAAAATCCTGGACCCAGCGATCGGTGAAAGCATAGAACTCTTTTCAGAACGTGTTAAAAATTCTGCATTCCCTAATGATCAACCAAATTTACCCTATGAGGAACGCCAGGCCTTAATTGAATTGTCTAAAAACAGCGAAATTGTCATCAAACCTGCAGATAAAGGGTCGGCGACTGTAATAATGCTTAAAGATAACTATAAACGTGAAGCACAACGACAACTTAGTAACCCAAAGCATTACCAGAAACTAAGCAAACCACTTTGGCAAAATAATTGCAGTAAATTTAATGAGATTCTTAAAAAATTGCTCACTAGCAAGAAGATCACCGAAAAGCAACATAAGTATCTCTTTGCTAAACTTGAGTCAAAACCACGGACTTTCTATCCTTTGCCAAAAATTCATAAACCCATAGATTCGTGGTTGGACCCAATGTCACCGCCCGGGCGACCTATAATCTCTGATTGTGGCTCAGAATCCTACAGAATCAGTGAATACATCGATTACCATCTACAGCCAATAGCAAATAGACACCCCAGCTTCTTGAAAAACACAGAAGACTTCTTATCACAGGTCTCTGAGACCTGGATACCTCCAAATTCATTCTTGGTCACGCTTGACATCGATGCTATGTATACAAACATTGACATCGAGAAGGGTATAAATTCTATCCGTAAAGCATTCGTGAACTACCCAGACACCAACAGGCTAGACAGAGAAGTAATAGCTCTATTAGAGCTGAGTCTGAAAGGCAATGATTTTGAATTCGATGGCGAAATTTACCAACAAATTTGCGGCTGCGCGATGGGCAAGCGCTTTAGCCCATGTTTTGCCAATATTTACGTAGCAGAGTGGGAGGAGGAAGCGTTAGAAAAGTGTCCAAAACAGCCCCTCATTTATCGCAGGTACCTTGATGACATTTTCATGATTTGGCAACACACAAAGGCAGAGTTCGATGAATTTTTCGAAATTCTGAACAATCACGATCCGAATATCAAATTAAAAGCAACTATTGACGAGATGTCTGTAGATTTCCTGGATGTAACTGTATATAAAGGTCTAAAGTATGAAACAACTGGCTACTTAGACTACAAAGTGTATTTCAAACCAACCGATTCGCATCAGCAATTGCACAAAAAATCTTTCCATCCGCCGCATACTTTTAAAGGAATAGTAAAATCACAAATAATCCGTTTTCACAGGAATTCGAGTGATAGGAAAAACTTTGAAGAAGTGTGCTCTACACTATTCAAAGCCCTCAAACCACGAGGTTACTCCTCACGATTCTTGCACAAAATCAAATCTGAAACATTAGACGGCTTGGAAAACATTCCAGATAATGCCTCAAATCGTCGGCCTACAAAAATTTCTCACAATCGTCCGATTATAGGTGTAGGCGAATCTCGCAAATGCGGAAAGAAAAGGTGCAAGTTAGATGAATTTCTCCCAAACCAGAATACTTTCACGAGCTTTCAGAACAAAAGCAAGTTCCAACTTCAGTCTAATCTAGATTGTGACTCTGAAAATGTTATTTATCTAATTTCATGCAAATTGTGCCAAAAACAGTATGTCGGCGAAACCAAATGTCCATTAAGATGGCGGGCAACTCGACACCTCTCAGATATTAGGCTAGAGGAAGACACACATGTTTCCGAACATTTTAATCTTCCTGACGATTTAGTCCTTCGTGACTTTGAAATTATGCCAATTGGACAGCCACCCATTTCAGATACGGCAGAAGAAACTGATAAACAAAGAAAACTTCGAGAATCGTTTTGGATTAAAGAACTCGAAACACAGTGGCCAAGGGGAATAAACTCGGACCCAGGCTTATCTGATCAACGTGACACCATTCCGTTCATTCTGACCTATAATCGGAAAAACGTTGAAATTTCCAAAATCTTGAAAGATGAGTATTAAAACCTACAGGAGAAACTGAAACAACCCTTTAACAAGCGTCCAGTAATTGCGTTTAAGAAAAATCCGAATCTAGGTGACATCTTGGTAAAAGCAAAACTCAAATAGCTATCCAGAATATCCATCTCAATCATTCAACATTAAACCTTGCATGATGGTCAGCCAAAAACGGTCAATTTAGTGATCTTGGGCAATGTCCATTTGCCGGCGGGGATTGGAGTATTTTTGAAAATTTACTGCTGTAATGACTGGCTCGGGAACCGAGACAGTCGCTCCAGTGGCATATTCTCGGGAATGACCTTATCTGTGCCTGCAAATGTACATTAAATAAGTAAGCGAATATTTGGATTCTACTGAACAAATTGAACCAGTAAAGGGTTAACATTAATGCCATATGGCTTTCCTCAAACAAAATGACAAATCTCAGGCAGTAAGATAAACCAAAATATCTTAAATTTTTGAATTTTTTCAATTATTGAAGATTCTGAGCCAGTGCGTTGACAATATTGACTACTACTACTACTGCTACTGCTACTGCTACTACTACTGCTACTGCTACTACTACTACTACTACTACTACTACTACTACTACTACTACTACTATTACTATTACTATTACTATTACTACTACTACTAGTACTACTGCTACTGCTACTGCTACTACTACTACTACTACTACTACTACTACTACTACTACTACTACTACTACTACTACTATTGCTATTACTACTACTACTACTACTACTACTACTACTACTACTACTACTACTACTACTACTACTACTACTATTTCTTCTACTACTACTACTACTACTACTACTACTACTACTACTACTACTACTACTACTATTACTATTACTACTACTACTACTACTACTACTACTACTACTACTACTACTACTACTACTACTACTACTACTATTACTACTACTACTATTACTACTACTTTTTTTTTTTTTTTTGGTAACACGATCAATGGATCGTGTGGAAATCCATAATACCCAAAAATAAACTGACTGAAAGAACATTAAACATAGAATAAATCAAAGAGAACAAACGATTATATCAGTCATGTGTATAAATAAACAATAAATATACGGTGGTCAAACGATTAATTTAAAAATTCAAAACAGCTAAATATGTCCCTTTAAAAATTCCAAGTAACTTTCTCAACAACATTCCATTAAAATTATAAAAGCTCACGCGAGCATAGGCTGTGAAACAAACAGCGATCGGACGTATTTAACACACACAGTCAATCGGGAACAAATTAATCAATAATCAACGCCCCGCAGGATAATCTATAAAAAGTAAACACTAAGATATTACACCGAGCTCAGTGAAGTGACAATGTAACCTACATAGTTGAAGAGGGTTGAAACTTAACAAACGATTTCAAACAATACAATTTACCTTGAAAATGAGATTCCATAATTATCCCGGGACAAACACAATTATATGTATACATGCTAAGTATTTCCAATCTATTATTAGGAAGCAGTACATTGAATGTTAAATTTATTTTAGTTGAAAGCAATTAACTTTTGGATTCGGATTCTAAAATTACCCCGGAACAAACATTATTAATAAAAAATGTTGGATTGTTTATTAACATTGAAAAACCCAAAATGAGTTAACATGTTCAAACGACCACCTAAATTTAGGGACACGGTCTAACCCTTTCAGAGCAAACACTCGCAATTTTCATCTCAAAATGATTAGCAGAGTTTTAGAGTGCATGCGCGTGTTGGAGCTGTTGCTGCGTGAAGTAAATGCTGCTGTTTCACATAGTAACAGTCAGCGCACATGCATGCACACGCACGCACACTCTAAAACCACTAATTTTGCATGTGCTTTAAAATAATAATTTAAAAATATATAGTTAGCTTTTAAATATAGAAACCATCAAAACAAAGTAGTTTGAAACAAAATCACAGCTCCATGCGCACAAAGACATGTATATTATTTAATAAATCACTCCAGAGGCCAATTACAGTGGATAATAAAAAATCAAATTTGTCGAAACAATGGAAATCAAATCACCAGAGCACCAAATAACTTCAAAAGAATGAAGTCTATTTTTAGTCACTGCATCATGAAATTCACATTTAAGGCAATACGAGGACAAGGCATGAAAAGCGCACTTCAATTTTTCAAAACTGCTGGAGTTAAACCCTGTATATGAGTCACTAACTATCGTACAACGATGCTTCCAAATTGCCCAGACCGCCACACTCAAACAAAATAACAAGATCTTCTTTGCATTATTAGTCACATTATAAGCGTCTAATTCATGAAATAGAATTGCATCTTGGATTATGTTGATATCAACTGTAACAATTTTCCTAAATATCTGTTCAATGTACATCCAAAATTTGGAGATGGGCAAACACTCTGTAAACAAATGGATAATGGTTTCCTCAGTGTCTGTACAAAATAGACAGTGGTCATTATTTGCTATGCCAACTTTCTTGAGGAGGGGGCCCACCCATAGTTTTCTATGAAGCAATCGCCAGACAACATCCCTTGCTCGATTAGGTATGTGTGGTGAATGGATATTTTTCCAAACCACATCCCAACTCTGGGGAGAATGTTCAGTCCTTTCCCATGCCGTGACAGCCTTTGGAATAGTAATATTCTGCAGCATTAAAATATTATACCACCCCTTATTCCTTAACGTATATGAAAAACGTCCATCAGTACTTTCCAGGATTAACTTGGAGCAAGCATCATTCACAGACCCATTAGGGAGAAGAAACCATTCCATTGGAATTGCTTCCTGTAACCGTTTTAGAAGGCGCTGCACGTCAATTGGGCATAAAGATGTTACTCGTGATATGTCATATAGTGATGTCCATTTTCGAGTTTTCACATCCACAATATCACCCAAATTTTGAATACCATGCTTAGCAAAAGAAGTGTAATATAAAACTCTGCCTTCATATAGAATATGATCATTCCCCCATAGGTACTGGCTGGAGGCATGCTCCCAGCAAAGAGGTGAATCTTCTTTGCGAACAAACTTAGCTAAAGCAGCTTTAATGTCCAAAAATATCGATGGAATCCGTGTGTAATTCGGTGGAGGTTTAGAAGACCAGAAAAAGGATTTAGCTGAAAATGGCTCAATAAACCTTTCTATAAGGCATCTAGACACATTTGCCCACTGACTATCTGAATGAAGTAAATCATCTAATAATTTCAGCCTTAACGAGATGCATTTAATTCTTAGGTCTGGAATGGAAAGCCCACCATCAAGCTTATTATTAGTACAGACACGTTGTGAGACAAGGTGTGTTTTACCCTCCCACAAATAATCAAATATCATCTTGGTAATTTCCTTTTCAACATGTTTGGGCATATTAACAACTGCAGCAACATACCAAAGTTGTGACAATATCGAATTATTGATCACTATTGCCCGGCCAAAAATAGTCAGACGTCGATGTTTCCATTGAATAATTTTCTTGCTCATTTTAGAAAGCAAGTTTGTCCAATTAATGGAATCATGGTGTGTTCGACTGAAATGAATGCCTAAGATCTGTATTATGTCAGTGGACCAATTGATGCCTAATGGCTGATCATTTCGATCTTTCCATGAACCCAAAAACAAACCTACTGATTTTTCTTTATTAATTTTGAGCCCTGACGCTTTTTGGAAATTCTCCAAAATAAGATGTAAACGATTAAAATCACTATTTTGGCCAACAAAAATAGTCGTATCATCGGAATATTGTGATAATTTCACTGGTGTCATAAGACCACGAATACACAGTCCATGATAATGTATATCTTCTCTTATTGTCGCTCCCAAGGTTTCCATACAAATTACAAATAAAAGTGCTGACAGTGAGCAACTTTGTCGAACCCCTCGTTCTAAGACAACTGGCTGGCTTATAAAATTGTTCACAAGGTATCTACTAGTAATGCCATTGTACAATATTCGGATCCATTTAATAAAATTGGGCCCAAAGCCGAATCGATTTAATGACATCAACAAAAACTTCCACTCCAAACGATCGAAAGCCTTTTCATTATCTAATGCCACAATGGCACCTGGAATGTTATCCTTTTCAACTAACTGAATCAGATCTCTAATGAGCGCAGTGTTGGTTAATATTGATCTACCAGGTATTGAACATGTCTGAGCAGGATTAATAACGTCGCCCAGCACCTGACCTAGTTTTAGTGAAAGAGCTCTAGAAATAATCCGATAATCAACTCCAAGGAGAGAAATTGGCCTATAATTCCGTATATCACTCCGGTCACCCTTTTTAAATAGCAGACGTACATGTGCTTGAGACATTGTCAAAGGAAGTTTTCCCTGATGGAAAATTCCTTTAACAATCTCACAGAATTTCGGACCAATGAGATGCCAGAAAGTAATGTAGAACTCAACAGGCAGGCCATCTCCCCCTGGAGATTTCCCATTCTTCATTGTTTTAAGCGATTTAGTCAGGTCTTCTAAGGTTAAATATTCATCACAAATATCAGCCAACGGAGGAGTCAATGTTTCCTTAATATTAGCAAGTAATTCAGCTGCCAACTCTTCATCAATTTCTTCAGACGTATATAAATTTTCATAAAATGTCTGAACAGTTTCTAGTAGATCTTTATTTGAATTAACAATTTGCCCATTTATTTCAAGGCCCCTAATTATCTTTTCCACACCTCTAGACTTTTCTAGGCCACAAAATATTTTGTTGGCTTTTCACCGTCAGAATAAAATTCGGCTCTTGATCTGACTTTTGCGCCTTCTGCTCTGTAGATTTCTATTTGTGATAATTTTAACCTGGTCTCCTCCAAAACCTCAGTCAAGTGAATATCGCCGCTTGAAACTTTGCGGAAAATTAAGGTTTGTAGACGAATCAACCTTCTCTCCTCTTTGCGCATTTTCCTTGCTTTTTGAATAGAATATTGCCTTGATATATTAGCAAACCCTAGTTTAACATCTTCCCACCAAAAAATCAAACTTTCAAATTCTGATATATTGCGGAGCTTAAAACGCCAGAAACTTTCAATACATCGATGGTACTCAAAATCATTCAGCAAGGAAATATTAGGTTTCCAAAAACCTGGACCATGTGTAACCCATTCTGCATTATCTAACACAGTGGAAACTAGGCAATGATCAGAAAAAGGTACGGGATATATGCCAGTATCCGAAATTAACCCTTTTAGCTCTGTCTGTACATAAATCCTGTCTAACCGAGAGGCTGTCTTGTCTGACCATTTGCTGTTACTCTTGTATATTCACAGCATTCAGGGTTTAAAACTCTATAACTATCCAAAAGGTGCTCACTGTCACATATTTCCTGTAAACGCCGATGAGACGTATCAGAGTATATTGATAGCGAAGGCCTATCCTTCTCTGGATTTAAAACACAATTAAAATCTCCACCAATAATAATAGTTTCTGATCTATCATGAATTACTGGGCGAAGAGCTGAATAAAATGCACCTCGTTGAGAATGGGATGCAGGGGCATAAATAGACATCAAATTTAGTGTTGAACCAGACATTTCAACAGTCACCACGACCCATCTGCCATTACTATCAGCTTCCGTTGAAATGATATTTAATAAACTCAAACACCTGGGTAAAAACAAGATCGCCACTCCTGTATTTAAATCAGTGGCATTGGAATAAAATATTTCACCCTTAGAGAGTTGTTTAAAGTCTTCTAGTAGTTTAACATTATGGAACTTAGTTTCCTGAAGCATGACGATATCAGCTTTTAAATCAGATAATTTCTCTAGCAACATGCGTTGCTTAAATCCATCATTCAAACCACAGCAATTAAGTGTGCAAATTATCATTATGATTAAAAATCTATAAATAATACCCATAATGCCTAGTTTGGTTTTATCTTTTTAGTATTCTTATCCCGTTTGGCCCATTTGCCAATCTTCATAATAAACTCTGAATTTGTCAGATCAGTAATGGTCAGATGCTAATACCGGGAAATATCAGAATCACTGCGCAAGTGCCTGTAGCGAACGCCTACACGTGTTATATATGGAACCAAAACCTCGCCCTTCTCAGAGTGATACAACACCATTTCATCAGGCTGCTGAGATTCCTGTGTTTGAGTCGAGGTATCAGACTTTGCAACAGAGATGGCATCGTCAAAATCCTCATCTTCGCCATCCTCGGCCTCAGAGCTCAGGTCTTCTATCACTCTTTTAAGACCACCAGTACTATTATCATATCCATCCACCTGTGTAGAATCTTTTATTACCAAATCAGATTCAGCTAGTGGTGACAAATCACATGGTACATCAACTTCCATTGACTGAGATGCAAATTTTGTTTGTCCCAGTACTAAACTTTGTGAGTCATCAACAGCATCAGCATCATCATTTTCCTGGGTTATTTCATTAACCGTTGCTGGAGGGGTAGCAGATATGCTTGTCTCCAGAACTTCAATCTCATCAACATGTTTTGCCAAAACTGGATCCCCAACCTTAGTAACAATGGAACCCCCAATCTTACTAACATTGGAGTCCACAGTCCTACTATCAATGGGGCATGCAGCCCTACTAACAACATGCGCATAGGTGTGCGGCGCATTGTTACTAGTGGGCACTTCACTGGAATTGAGAGATGCAGCCATTTGCGTCATATAGCTAGCCCTGGCTTCTTCCACATTAAGCCTACTAGCATCATTCATAGTTGATCTCTTATCACATCGAGATTTAAAATGATCAGATGATCAACACAATAGGCACTTATTTCTATAAGGACAGGTATTAGCTAGGTGGTCGGTACTAGAGCAGATACGGCATTCTTTAACCTGGCCTCTATACCACACAGGGAGGAGAAATCTCCCATCAATAGACAATTTGCCTGGAATTGGTTTATCTATCTTCTCCACCCACACCCGTCTTATACCATTTTCAAGCGTCCTATCGAAGGCGTATGGCTCTCTTTCAATTTTCACAACTTGCCCATATTTTCCCATTTCCGCTGTAATGCGCTCATTCGGAATTTCGAGAGGCGCCTTCACTTTCACAATCAGTTTATCCGAATCAACCTCTTCAATTTTACATACTTGTCCATTGACAATCAGGCCCTCTTCCAAAAATTTTTCTTTAATTCCTTGTGATCTGACGGTTAAATGCCATACATTTCTGCTAATATTAATTAGTCCTTTTAATACATTTGGTCCAGCGCCCACAGTGTCTTTTATGCCATGGTAAACATCAATTGCGCCAACATTTCAACCAGCAGTGGTAAGCCGAAGGCTTAGTAGCTGCTTATAACGGCTTGACATGCTTGACGCGAGCGTTCACATTGACCTAGATTGAAATATACACCTGTCTGCTCTAGTGAATATAAATGCATGTACGCCGCCCGCTAGCTAGCCAAGTAAGCGAGACGTCTGAATAGAAGACCAAACCCGCCGAGTTTAAATGTTCTTGGTAATAACGTAGATACGGCGGCCAAGATCTCAACTAAACTTATGTACAAAACAAAACGAGACCTGCCAATGCAAGGCAATGGCAGCTTACTCAGCGACTCTAGTTTTCGAAAATTCAAAACTACAGCCGCAGAATATGACAAACATCAACGAAATACACACAAACAGAAAATACCCAAATCAACTAAATACGCTTATGTAGCAAACAAAACAAAAATAAAGTGAAAATGAGCAGTGGTGACGAAAATATTCGTCAGAATTATCAGAGCCAAATTCAGCACAGCTTTCAATGACTACTACTACTACTACTACTATTTTACTTGGGTGGTGGGGTGTGTGAGTGGTGTTGGGGGTGGTAGCAGGATCGTGTGGAAATCCATAGTACCCAAAATATACTGACTGAAAAAGAACATTAAACATATATACAAACTGGAAGCAGATGTGTCAGCCGTAGAACCAGCGATTAAAGAAACATCTAAGACCACCTTAGAACACAAAGAAACAATTACTGCAAAAGCAACCCATTAAAATTTCCCGTCTACCGAGCGCAGATCCTTAAAGGCAAGGACCAGGGAACTAAAAAAAATGCTCTTTGATAATAGATTTAGATAATAATCAACCTATAACCACCAGTAAAAACAGGAATAAATCGGAAAAATTTGAAAAATGTAAATAAATACCGTTCATGTCACTCTGGCGGGAACCAATTAGTAACGCATGTTGTGCTGCGCGCCCAGGTGTACGCCAAGTGAATAAATAATACCCGCTCCAGTCGGTCATATAATCTCAGTTTTATTCGCGTTCAACTGATTAGCCACTATTTCCTACAATTAAAATGTTTTCTAATCTTAAAGCAATTTGACTGAAAGCCGTTGTTTCCAGAAACAGGATCTGCATTCAGTTACACGCATTTCAAAAAATGCAGTAGGCATCATGTTGCCAACTTGGAAACCAGCAGTGTATTTTGAACTCATTTTGACCGAAACTCGTTGCTTCCAGCAGAAGCAGTGAATTTCAAATATAATGTTTTCAAAAGAAGCAAAGCATGAATTAACAGTAGCAAGTTAATCGCTCTACATCGCCGACAATACAGAATAGTATTTACATCGCTTACAAAACTATATTCAGGTGTGCTTTCGTTATATTCAGGTAGGCGTGCTTGTCTGCGTACCTTTGTATCTGTGAAGTTTGATTTTGGTGTCTGACTTCACAACTTCTCTCAGCGAGCATTATTGATTATTGTTTAACTATAATGGGTGACTAACATCAATTCGGTCTTCAGCCAACATCCCACAATTCATTGCGCTTACTACAGTTTAACGTTAACAGGAACACCGTTCCGGGTACAGGTTCCGGTTTAACGCTAAACAGTAGTAAGCGCAATGCATTCTGGGATGTTGTCTGGAGACATAATTCGGACCAACTTTACTCATGTTCTATAATTAAGTATCTCACTGATTATTCTCACTGGCGCTATATTGCGACCATAGCGAAGCGTCTGAACGGGTCAAGGTTCATAAGTAGGTCAAATTGAGATATTTTCCTTTACTGGTGTTATTAGCTTATCCTAATACGCCTTTCCCATCACGGGGACGCGTATTCAATTACCTAAACATTAATGTATTAATTTTTATATTTTTGTAAAGTTTTGACTGAGATATTTGCATATATAAAACACACCATTATACGTAGGTTCATTAAATCAAGTGAGCAATATGGGGTATTTTAAAAGTATAATTGACTGGATGAAATGAAGATATAAAAATTAATACATAAATGTATAGAAAATTGGCTTAACCTTCCAATAATGTATGACTTCAACAATATAGCTTAGTTCTTCATATAACTTACATAAATGGTGTTGTATCTCAGCCTAATGGTAAAGTAATACTGTTGCCGATCGGCTGGCGCGTTTACCAGCCAGAAGTGGTATGCGCATTACATTGTGGGACGATATTTTCGCATACTACGACAATACAGGAAGGTCTGTTGCAAAGTTATTAATAGGTTGCTTAAACGTAGATATGATGATCCAACGGCAACGTTTAAGTAGTCAGATAAATAGACATTATGTACGGGTTCGTGTCTGACCTTCGTGGTTCATGACACAGTCCACGTTATCTTACCTCAATCTCAATCTTACCTCAATCTGGACTTGACTCGCTTCTTGATCGGTCTTTGGAAACTTAATCAATTACATTTTTATTAAAACTATATAGCCTATCCACGGATCCTCAATTTTAAGTCATCAGACCTTACAAGTACGTATCTGAGCAAAACATTTAATATTTCAGTGGGTCCTTCATGTCATTCGACTGAACCAGTTCATCCACCGGTTACCCTCACTTGGAACAGCATTTAAAGCACCGAGTGTCAAGTACAGATGGTTACAACATAACGAGTGCGGAGAGAAATGGATGGCTCGGATCTGTCCCTCAAGAATAGGGACGGCATAATCAAGTACGTCACATGTAGGCTAAGGGCACACTAATAATTGACAGAGAATATCATGCCATGATGCAGGAAAATTCCATCAAGTGTACGGAGTGTATGTCTTTGATGAATTTACTATTTAAAAAACATTCTGTTGAATATTTTGAAACTAATTCTACTTGGCGCTGTTGCTGCTATAGGCAGCAACAGCACCCAGCCAAATTAGTTTCAAAATATTCAATAGCTTATCTGTATAGGTTTCTGGAAACTGATCGCCAAATATACGAATTGTAATCTAGGTAGCAACACAAGCAAAGTGTAGGCGGAGATTAACTAGAAATGGGCGGGGCATAGCTAATTTGGGCCCCTCTATTACATATTGTCCACATTGTCAAAAAGGAGTGACCATACTCAGTCACGCGGGCTGGGTATTGTGTGTAATCTTCTTTCATTGATGAATTCATGCAAATTCTTGGTAAATTACTTTCACGAGTAGTTGAAGTGAAACAGAACTGTTCCATTATTTTCCAGGCTATATGCCCCGATATTGGGCTTTCATATGAGGTAAGCTGTCAAGACGTGATCACAATGGATAAATTCACATGCATCACTTAATCCTTGACTCAATTATATGACGTCATAATCAACTACGTGGCATGTAGAATGACGCCGTAATCAATTACGTCATGAATGACGTAGATAAGTTCGCCACGAACGCTTAATTAATGACGGACTAAGCGTTGCTGTAAGAATTGCATATCTTTACTATTTATTAAACGTGTTGTTGAATATCTTGGAACTAATTTGACTGGACGCTGTTGTAGCAACAGAATCCTGTCAAAATTGTTTCAAAATATTCAACAGCTTACCTGTATATTTTTCTGTAAATTGATAGTCAGAGAGTACATGAATCGATTGATCCCAACACGTGTAAAGCGTGGGTGGAACTTATCTAGAAATGGGCAGGCCATAGCTAACACTGAATTCCTTCATTGGCTGTCTGGATGAGAACACGCTTTTTGGCTCACCTGAAGCATCATGAACTACACGAAGTCCTGATAGCAAGAACCAGCTGGTGAGAGGATTAGAATAAGAGGGAATGACTGAGAGTCCAAAGCACATGTCATAGATCGCATGGTTTTACTGAGTTGGTAACGGCTTCATTCCTATTGAGGCTAAGAGAGCTTAATCTTATTGTACCAACGTGACCAAGCATTTTGTAGTTTTATATCACGTGTGTAGATCAATCGTCAGAACAAATAAAAAGAAAACCTTCCCACGGTAGTACATATGGATGCGTATTGTTATGATGAGAAGAGTCGATGAAGGCATTACTGATTCATTTGTAACGGTTGCTGTCTAGAGATGGTCCACCTGCTTACTTGATTACATTGAATCAAGAATTCGAATCTGTGTTGTGTCCACGAGAAATGAAGCTCAAACAGCGGACATTCTAATCCTGCAGACACTATATAGCCCCATCGATGGGATATTTGGAGTAACGGATACGTAAAGTGTTATCCCACTCAAAACTATCATATAAATGAGTCAATTGAGCAAAAGTCGTGCCTGCCAGCATCGCATGCCTTCATACGGAGTCTAGCAGTAAACGGGGAAATAAGTTTGGTACACTATTCCTGAATCCATCCAGCAACTGGGCAATGTGTTGACGTTCCAAAACTATATATATATATATATATATATATATATATATATATATATATATATATATATATATATATATATATATATATATATATATATATATATATATATATATATATATATATTTGATAGATTGGATAAGTTTCTCAGTCAGAATTAATACTCATGATCAAATCTGGCTGACAAAGGAGATGAAAAGGTCTTAGATAGATGGCAGCGCAGAAACCTAAACGTATCCTACATAGCCACTCTGAAATGTCATATTCTCGAGAGCACATTATTAAGCGATCGTACGAAGTAATGTATTATGGTACAATAGCAAAGCCAGTCATGCATTCACCAATGGAATATGCTATATGGGTTGACACTAGAAAGACAATATTCCATTCAAGTCATCTCGGAGGTACCACAAGTACAGACAGCTGTTACGGAACTTGTGAAATGTAGATGTAGTACGAACAAACATGCTATATCACCATGCTTATACAAGAAGAAAAGTTACACATTCTGTACTAGCATGTGCAGATGTGTGGCGGACAATGGTAGCTGCTGGAAATATTGCAATGTAGGGATCTATTTCTAGCCAAGCAAACCTAATTTTTATTGCATTGAAATTGATCTGAAACATTGAAACCCGTATTTCCAGAATCTAAATCTCAAGCGAAAATATACAGATACGTTGTTGAATATTTGTTAACAGCTCCTAGTCAAATTAGTCTCAGACTAATCAACAGAATCTTTATTGAATTGTAAATTCATCAAAGACAAACAATTTCTATAATTTTCTGTCTGACCATTTCGTTTTTCATGACATCTAAAACATGAGTATGACGTCATTCTGATTGTGACGTGGGCAAACATGTGGCGTCTTTGATTATGACGTCAGATACTTGAGTGACAGATTGACTCCCTCAATTATATAGTCTATGGTGAATTGTGCAGATGTGGGACAGACTATAACAACTGCGCGAATGTTGTAATTGAAACTAAACGATAATGTGTCTGCTTACAACTCTGATATCAAATGTTTAATTTTCAAATAAAAATAGAATATGAACTTGTGTTCATTATTCACCAAATTTGGTAGAATATGTTGCTGTCATGGCCAGCAACGTCATCCACCAAAATGGTTGGAAAATGTACACCCGTTTCTTTGCTCTTGGCACAGTAAAGGATAGAATATTGACATCAGAGTGGTAAGTGTTAAGTGTTACAAATGACAGAATACATATTCTGATACAAATGGTTAAGTGATTTATTGGATAATCGTATTTTAAAACATATTCTTAACCCTGTTTTATAATTATATATCCAACATTTATACACAACATGATTGTATCTGTATAATTCTTAGTATGGCATATATTTTGTCATTCTGCCATAACGTGTTTGTTGAAAATCCACTGGTCAGTTATCAGTTTAATATGTTGATTTGGGGGAAATTATGTTTAATGGCGTCAAAATAGGGTTAAAAGTCATTTTGCAATGGTGGCATGTTTTTGTAATCTATATCCGGTACCAAGCACGTGCATAATGGGCCTTTCCAGCTTACCCCTCAATCAGATGGCATAATCAACCACGTGACGTGTAGGATGACATCATAATCAATGACGTTATGGATGACGTAGCTTAGTACGTTACGAACGCATAATTGGTAATGGACTCAGCATTGTTGTGCGAATTATATGTCTTTACTATTTAATGAAAATGCTGTTGAATATTTTGAAACTAATTTGACTGGCCCATCTCTAAATCCCAATGAAAGTCAAGATGCAATGTTACGATGCTACATGTATGTCCATAATGCTATACAATTACAACAGCTGGGCAGCTCCAAAAGATAGCGTAAGCAAACTTTATGCATGTCACCGCAAGCATCTGCGAGCCATTACAAACAGGGGCGCCAGCTGGGGGGGGCAAGGGGGTGGACAGCGGGGGCAGCTGTGCCCTTTACCTGTTTCTCTGCGAAAAATGAGCAAACTTTACCTTAGAACGTTAAACTAGATTTTTAGAATATTCAGAGCAAACTGAGCAGTTGTATTAAAAAAGTTCGGTTGTTTTGACATTAACACAAGTCCATAAATTAATATCGGAGTGCTTCTAGGCTGAATCAAATCATCAATGCAAACGCCATTTATGTATTGCCAATTGCATGTAGCATATTGACCTTTTTATCTGTAAACGTTTCATGTATTTTTGCAAGCCAAGGTAAGATACATAGTTATATGCTATTTGAATTTTGAAGTGATACTGGTCCACGCTCCGTTAATGCCTTGCTTAGTGGTTAGAATAGAATACATGTGTGATGATGGGCGGCTGGGTGTAGCGATGTGGAAACACTAAGGGATATTAGAATTAACAGCAACTCACAAAATACAATTTTTTAATTGACATGTGAAGCAGATGCAAAGGTAGAAATAATTTGTATACATTTTGCAATGTCGCTGGGTGTATTTGAGGAACTTGTCTAAGATTTGTTGCCGGCCCCACCCCCATGCACACACATATAGAATGGGAGGAGGGTGTGGCTGGGGCCTCCATCGAAAGAATATACAAATCAGATGCAAAAACCATCTTCTATATCTCCTACATCTCTAAGTGATAAGCATCTTCTTCGTGGAGGATTTTTGATTACTGTACTATTTATATGAGAATGAGCTCGCCCCTACCCACATCCCACCCCACCTCACCACCCACCCCTACCAACTCGTACGGTCATGATACACGTGTCTAGCCATGTCAAGCCTTTTGAGTTCTAACCATAAAAGATGGTACCACCACCAACACGTAAACAAAATCAGACATTTGAAGGCCTCCTTTGAATAGCCCGGGCCAAATGTACCTCGGACACCCACACGCCAATATGGCTAAGTAAGAGGGAGCAAAATCATAATTTTAATTACTTATACCATACACACTAGCTGTTGAATAGTTTGTTACTAATTTGACATAATTGTGTTGCTACCTCATCTTTCTATTCATCCAATATATTGAAGATTTTATGTCTCCGGTCCTCTCTAAGAATTTCTCTTTCAGCTTCGGCAAGACTTGTATGTACGATTGCTGCGACAATCGGTCTTACCGAGGATAAAAGAGAGTGATACGAGCTCGCCTCGTCTGTAGATGTACCTGACGATATTTATTTTCTTATCCGGGCCTGATCTGACTGGACCACTAAGATTGGATGGTACGGCACGGTGTTTCTCCGTGTCCTCCAGAGTTAGATAATATATATAACCCAAACTCGTGCCTTGTGATAAATTTACAAAGTGATGTTTTTATTGACTATTCTAACTATACACTACTAACGTGACTTTTACTGTCACCATGATAAATTAAATACTTTAACAATTTATTATAATTCGACCGATTCAACCTATCCTATTTCTATTCTATACGGATTACTCTCGATCGCTGTCGATTTGCTATCCTATATACTGCTACCAGTTCTTGAGTACTCCAATTTATTCCTCAAGAACTCTAACGATAACGAAGTACTGCTGGCTCCGGAATCAACGATGAGGCAAAGTTCCCCTTTTATACTATTCTCATTTTCTACCCTATCTTCGTTTGGTTTCTCTTCCCCAGAGTTTGATCGGATGCTCATTGATTGTGACGTCATCCTGACCAATCCAACTCCGGGCTTCTCTTCTAGGGAGAGAACATCGAACACTGTCCAAGCGGTTTATGCCGGTTCTGCTTTGATGCGATCTGTCAGCTAACTAACAACATTATGGTATCTGTTGTTGTAGCATGCCTTTCTATGATTGACATATAGTTGATATACAAATTTCGATTGTGTTATTAATTCCTACAGGACACTACAATGCCTCTGTCCTGTCCCCTTGCCTACCTTGGATAAGCCTGTAGGAAACGAACGTTAATAAGCACATGAGCTATATGATCTCATTGCCAGCTGGTGTTGTTGTACTTGCTTAAGGGAGTCGGAATGCTGACCGTCAACAACTAAATGTCAGTCTGTCGCCTATATTCCTGTCGATTCCTATCGATTCTTTTCTCTTGAATATTTACTAAACTATTGGCCGAACCGACTGCTGAACATTATAAAAGTGTGTGCCGATCCCACAGCAACAACTTTCTTCTTCAACTATTGACAGCTATCACCGACCCAGAACCGCCATTTCCATTTCATTCCTAGCTATTCTATCAAAATATTTCAGCTATAGTTTCGCATCAGTTTCTATCTGGTTTCTGCGAAACCGTTCTCATCAGCCCTGGTCGATGTCAATCAGTGCGTCCTATTGCGTACATGCCTGATGCCTATCCTGCTACTCAGTTCATTAGCTCACCTGGCACTTTCAAAGATGAATTTCACTGAGGTCTTACTCGTAAATATAAGACATCTCGTGGGGTCATGACTCCCACAAGACAATCCGATATCTACACATGCCCCACAACCGAAGTTAAATAACCGTCTCGTAAGGCCTTAAGAGAGCGTCATTTAACTCGTTGTACCACATCAACAACTCTAAACCACTCTATACCAGTGCAATCCGAACTGAAACCACCTATCGACATCATCTGGCTAATATTCTAAATGACATGAGCAACACAACATATGGTCCAATACAATATAAATAGTACTCGAACGTAATAGAAAAACAAGCTACATAGTAAACAATACAATCTAAACTAGTATACAAACGTAATAGAAAAACATTCTTTAAACTAACCTAATCCTACAATGCAAATATCATTACACATCATGTATCAAATAACAACGACAACATAATACGATTAATACGAACACAATGGCACCATCATAAAGCCTGGGCAACATAACTACGAAGCCCCATGACCCATCCGATTAGGTCCCATAGAGACATGATAAAACAGTACATGGCACCATAATAATGTTCGTGCTACAATTAAGATAAACCCGCACATGATTCACTCAAGTTAGTATCAGTGTATAGCTCCACGTCAATCCAGTTGTCGGCAGTCGGGTCGATCACAGTCCCGGTCGTGTTAGGCGATGACCCGGCCAACACCCTCAGCAGCACCGGTAGGGCAGCAGTTCCCCGTGGCCTCAGAGGTTGGATATCACGTGGCGCACTTCTATGGGCCGCAAGTGGCTTGCATTTAATCCAAATCCACATGCGATTCAACACACCACATTTGTACAATATAATCACCACGACGAGCACGATAACGAAGGAGCCCGTCGAATACGACACAAACGATCGTACCCCTATGCCATCGACCATCACTGGGTCGATCGCGGACAGTGGTGCTAGCGGCACGTACTTAGATTTATGCAAATGGTTCCAGGGTTGCATTTTCAAATGATTTACAATCATGGACTGGTTAAGAACTCCGGTCACATCCAAGTGGGGCATTTCAATGGCCAGGCTAATCCGAGTGTACGTCCGACTGTAAGACGCCACAGGCTCGAATTGCCAGCCCTTCCCGCTATAACCACATTTTCCAGACATCAACGTGTACACACCATTACTCATCATGCACCGGTCGGTCAGTCGTCCGTCGCAGTGTGTTTCCATTGTTTCTCCAAACGTTTGCAGCACAACGCCTATTTGCTTATTGGCAAACAATTTACTCGCGGTTATGTTGGATTCCGACAGTTGAATATTGCAATTACTATCTGTCGTGCTAGTTAATATGCTTACAATGCAGGGCACGTGGGTATTATCGACCCTTAGCTGACCCTGACATACCATAGGGCCAGTACCACGACACTCAGATGCAATAAAGTACCACCCCGTCTTGGTATCTAGACCGATGCTGGTTCGTGCTAGCTCTACCTGCATGTAATAACCCCTTTCGGCCAACGGTTCGGGCCACGAATGCAACCCGTATTCTATGTACTTTCCCCCAGCAATCAAAGGTAATGTCGCTACATAATGTAGCTTTTCGTCGTCCTTCCATAACCGATTGTATCAGGCGGTTCCCTACGCTGACCTGTTTAGATACCGAGGTCAGATCGCCGGGATCGAATAGTTCCTCGGTTAATCTACCCAATTCAAGTGACGCTGTTTGTCTATGGAATTGCTCAGCCGTCTTTTGGTAGTCATAGACCACTTACTCGGCGGAGTCTATCATATGCCCAAGCCTCACCAGGGCGTAAAGTTCATTCTGTCGGGTGGCTTGTATCCGGAACAGCGTGCTCATGTTTCCGGTCACAGCGACCAGGCTATCGCCGAGTTCATTGATGCGGTCCGTATTCATATTAATATCATGGAATGCCAGTTTCACGTGGGATGCCAATTTATTGGCGAAATGTACTACTCTATTCACGTTACCCATCGCCTTCTTCACTACGTCGCGGATAGCATCTATGTCGCCGGAGGTAGCTGTTCCAAATAACGATGAGGCGATGTCACCCACAAAATTTAATAATCCCCGTTTCCGCCTTGTGCGTATTCTACGTACCATGGTTTGCTGAGTTTTTATAGCGATTTTCCTCGCCCCTCGTATCCTATGTTGGAGTCCGAATATATCAGCCTTGCTTAGGAATGAAGTCTTGTGACTTATATCTGCGACAAGGCCCGCCGTTTGGGCTAACCGTCCCAGAAAGTCAGCTGGCAAATATGGATGGTCGATTGACACTATCATGGTCCATTCCGCTCTTATAACGGATACTGGTTCAGGATTGGTTATCATAACACTGTTTGGTAACCGACGTACGCTAGAGTCCTTACATATACTTGTCACTACATTAACTAACGCCACTATTATACACAATCGAAAGTAATACATGATTCTACACTCCTGCGATGTTTACTGGTACAGATTATCAGACAGAGTTATAATTTATCTCCGGCTACGTCACCTTATAACTGCTTCTACACGGCCGAGGAATTCACCATATGGATCGCAACTAACCGCACCAATCCTGAGTCTCTTGCTCTCTGTATCGACATCAGGTACATGACTGCGCTTGCGCAGAAAGTAGGGATGCGCTGGCAGCGTTTCCATTGGCTCCACGGCAGGCTCGGGCACCTCCTCCGAGGTGTCCATCATTACGGTACGAGGAGCCATGATGGTTTCACTTGTTGACTCATGGTTTCGAGTCCTACTCGTACCAGGTTGACCGATGTTATTATCAACCACCTTACCCACCTTGCTCACCCTTGGCCCATCCTCAGGAGCTGGTCGCTTCCTACGAGCCACTTTACTAGGGGTTGCCTTAGAGTCGGATTCCGGCCAGTTTTCGGACCCGGGGGCTATCATCCCCCTTGGATGATGGCTATCTTTCGTACCCGTTGCAGGGCTACGAACAGGGCGTGGCCATACCTTGTCCCAGCACATCTCTGAGTCGACTATGCCTAACTTAGCTATATTCAGTACACGCACCTTCCCAGATCTTTGATGGCGCACGTGAGCCACAGGCCCGTTGATCTTAAAGATCTCATATTTGGGGTCACTGCGAGAGGTCAACTTCATCCTTTCCTCTGCTTTCACGACCACCAAATCACCCACCTTATATATACCAGCGTTTGCACGCTTGTCAATTTGTTCCTGGTGGACGTCACGAGACTTAGCCATTTCCGTACGAGCATGCAGTAGGGCATTATTGGGACACGTCAGTCTCTCCCCAAGATCCTGCAACGCATCTATTGGAATAGCAAACGGAAGTCTTGCCCATCGACCGTACGTCAGATAAAATGGCATATACCCAGTCGTGGAATGACGAGTACTGTGGTACGCTGTTAATGCCGCACCCAACTCATCTTCACAAGTGCGAGAATCGTTGTTCACACCCTTCTGGATCAACTCCTTAAGGGTTCGATTGAACCTCTCGGTACGTCCATTGGTTTGTGGATGGTAGGGACTCGATCTCCTATGATCGATACCGTGTTCACTCAATCGTTCTTCCAGAGACTTTGAACAAAATTTTTTGCCCTGATCCGTTATCAAGATCTCAGGGACACCATGACGAGCGACGTATTCATTGAAGAATTTGTCCTCAACATTCTGAGACGTCTTAGCCGGAATCGGATATGCTTCTGCCCATGCAGAACAGTGATCGATTATCGTCATGATATACACATTACCTTTACTCGACTCTAATAGTGGACCGATCAAATCCATACCAATTATCTGACTCGGATAATTGGCAATGGGCATCTCACTGTACCTTGGTCGAGTGGTGATAGGTCGGTTGACCTGGCACGTTGTACACATCTCCAGCATACGTACCATGTCTTTTCTTAAAGACGTCCACACAAATGAATCTCTTACCATACCGATGGTCTTCTGCAGACCTTGGTGACTGGCTCGTTCATGAGCCATCTGGAGCACTTTCTCACGGAAAAGGGTAGGTAACATGATTCGAGGGTACTCAGCGTCCAACGCTGATGGCGTAATTAAAGAATACAATATGCCGTTTTTGACCATATACTCATCCGGTGTGTTCTTTAATAACTCCTGGTACTCCTTGGTCTGCTCGACACACAATTCGTCGTAGGGAACGTCGAATACCTCTAGAGGGACATGCGGTAATGCAACCTCGTCCACATCCGGTATGACATAATCGCCCGTGTCTAATGTGACGACCTCCACTGGACGATGTAACCTGGACAACATGTCAGCTCGAATATTCTTCGAGCCTTGGATGTACTCTATCTTACATCCATACTCGGCAATCAGCATGGCCCAGCGCTGCACTTTCGTGTTCTTCACCTCTCCCACAAACAAACTCTTTAGGGGTTTGTGGTCAGTGTACATGGTGAACTGCGCACCAAATAGATACGGCCTAAGCTTTTTTAATGCATATATCACAGCATAAGCTTCCTTTTCTATTACAGGCCAATTTAGCTGACTATCCTTAAGAGTAGAGCTAACGTACTGTATCACCCGTTCTATACCCTCATCACCTACCTGTACCAATATCGCACCTATCGCATAGCTAGATGCATCAGTATATAATTTATATGGGGCATTCAGATTCGGATATGTGAGAACCGTCTCACTACACAGCAAGCTCTGTAATTTCTTAAATGCTTGCTGTTCCTCCTTACCCCACTCAAAACGTTTATACTTCTTAGTTAATTCTATCAAAGAGGTAGCAATTTCGGCATAGCCTTGCACACAAGAGCGGTAATAACCTGTAGCTCCAAGGAAACTTCTCACCTCTCCCACATCACGTGGTGGTGACATCTCCCTTATGACCTTGACCTTCTGATCCTGAGGAGCCACCCCTTGTGCAGAAATTACTGGCAAAATCGCACTTCTTTTTCTTCACTTGCAAGTTATATTCTCGAATCCTACGCATGACCTTACGCAAATGCTGTGCATGTTCAGTCGGATTTCGGGAATATATGACTACGTCGTCGACAAAACCATGCAAATATTTTCCCATGAATGCTCGGAAAATATCGTTCATTGCCCTCTGAAATATGGCACCTGAGTTGCAAAAACTGAATGGCATCCGAATCCATTCGAACAAACCTTCACTGCAGACGAACGCTGTCTTCTCTATGTCTTGGCTGTCCATTGGTATTTGCCAATAGCCAGACTTCAAGTCCATAGTCGAAAAGATCGTCGCGCCGCGCATTGAATAAAAAATATCTGATATATTCGGTAATGGATAACTATCTTTGAGACATACCGTATTCAACTTCCTGTAGTCAATACAAAACCTAGTGTCACCGTCCTTCTTAGGCACCAAAGTAATGGGTGACGCCCATGGTGATGACGATGGTCTTATGACGCCTGCTGCCAGCATCTCGGCCACTTGATTTTTGACCACATATTGCTTGGCAAGCGGTAGACGGTAGGCTTTCTGCCTTATAGGAAACGCATCTCCTGTTGGTACCGTACATTTTACCTTGGGTATTAATCCTAAAGTATTTGGACGAGCCGTATCAAAGTTATCCTCAAATTCCTCAAGGACTTTGTTGATAGCTTTATATCCGGTCGTTTCTTTACAACTCGTATATACATATCTTGATTTCTCCCTGTAGGGATACCTAAAGGGATATACCTGACCAAACCATACTACAACTTTGGCCCGATAGTCAATCTTTGCATTTCCCAAGTGCAAAGCATCCGCCCCAATCAAACATTCATGACGCATTCTCGTCACTACCGTACTTGGAATAGGCCGGGCATTCTTGAATTTTATTTGGGTCTCCCCCAAAGTTCTATTGGGGAACCATTTACTGCTAAGAGCGTCTTCGCTCTTTTTAATGGCCTAGCATCTAACATGCTACGCCATATATCCTTCCTAATCATGGCATGCAGGTACTCACCTTGATCCTTGGGACCGTTTTTATCCAATTTCACGCGGATTAGAAACCGTTCGGTCGGTGATCTTACCAACGGTTCCCTCCATCGTCATTTGACGGACTCCTCCGTCCACTAACCACTTCGGCATAACTATTCCGTCGGCCGGATGAATCACTTCCGATACCGTATGAATAATGGCCATTTTCATCCGTACCCTCACCGGTCAGTACAAATCCGTCGCGATCTTCGTACTCGTCATGCTCGCACATTCGATTGTTCATGTCCTTTCTTAGGGTTCTAGAACAGTCGCGGGGTGTGGTTCTTCACTCCTGATGTCGCTCTTCGATTACGTCAATGTCTAAGTCATCTGTGCGAGGACGTTTGCTTGCTCTTTGGTTTTGTGGACTTGATTGTTTTGTCCATGTGGGACCATTTTGGGGGTTATATCTGACAGAAAGTCCATATTGTGGGCAATCTCTAACATAATGCCCCTCCTTGCCACAGCAGAAACATATCAAGGTGTTAGCTCTCAACTTCTTAGTATAATACTTCCCAAATGTATAGCAATCCTGGGCCACATGCCCCTCTTTCCCATAGTTAAAACAAGTAATCGGAATTCGCTGTACCTGCTGTCCGGGCCGTGGGGTAGGCTTTCGATTAATGTTCACTCTCGGTTGCACGGCCTGCCGACAATCACTTTTATAGTGCCCTGTCCGCCCACAGTTATAGCAGGTTATATGCTGCATGTTCTTACTCACTTCAGCTGGTCTTGAAGATGGTGGAGTACGTTGTCTCATCGGCGGAGATATGGTTTTCTTCTCCCGCTTCGCTTGCCTAGGTGCAGGTTTTGGAGTTTCCTCTTGTAGATCGCTGACCAGGCCACATAGCTGTTCAATCATCTTGCTCTGCTGAGCAATTTGTCGCTTTAAGGTCTTGACTACATGCCAAATCTCTTTCTCCTCGTCCGGTTCTAGCACATTTACCTCCATCTTTTCCTCATGGCATTCATCATCAATTTGCATTGCCCTCAGCAGATCGTTGCAAGTTTCCTCCTCTTCCGCGATCTCAATTGCGCGGTTTAAGGTGGTCGCTCTCTTCCTGATTATCCTTTTGATTAGGCGGTGATCTGTTAGTGCTTTCAGATATATCCCCAGTATAGTACGGCGATTATCATCGTTCTCTGTGGGATAAGCCTTGCTGCTAAGCTCCTTGTACCTACTATTGAAGGTGATGATTGTTTCATTGTACCATTGCTGCACTCCTTCCAGATCATACTTGATACGCTCTCCTTCGTTGGCTGACACGAAGTTCGGCGTGATGTAGTCTCGAAAGTCATAGAAGGAGACATCCTCTCTCACTTTTCCCACCAAGAACCCATCAATGGCTCTTGCCAATTGCCCTCGGGCTGCCCGTGTTATGATGTAGGCAGGTATACCCTCAAGCCGTCCCTTGTTTGCTACCCACGCTCGTCGGGTCTCGTCAAGGAACGTTCTCACCTCCTCGGGTACCACTCCGTCGCACAGTTGAATACGATAAATCGTGTCCCTTTTCTCCCTTCTATATACTTGCTCCGTCTCCCGTCCATTACTATTCTCGACTATGGCCCCGCCATCGCCACTCCCATCGTCTGCATGGCAGCTATGGTTTCGGGCCTTAACTCGGGTGCCACAGGTCTATCTATGGGAGGTAGTTGCGGATCTGTCGGTCTGCGTGGTGTTGCCATCTTGGCTACCTATTAATAATGCAGGCAGATGATTACCCTCTGCAGGCGAGGTTGCTCAGGGCAGTTTATATCTGTAGTGATATTTACAAGAGAGTTGTCGCGATATTCGCGGTGTTGGGTTACTTTAGAACTTCCTGACTGCTTAGCCGCTTCTACAAATACTTGTACGCGGTCAGCAATATCTTTTAATACCAGGATAGCTGGTCGGTCCGCTTGGGCCATACGGTATTACTCACCATGTCCTTTTTAACTCTGGATCCTGGCAGTCTCGCCACTGAAGATTTTATGTCTCCGGTCCTCTCTAAGAATTTCTCTTTCAGCTTCGGCAAGACTTGTATGTACGATTGCTGCGACAATCGGTCTTACCGAGGATAAAAGAGAGTGATACGAGCTCGCCTCGTCTGTAGATGTACCTGACGGTATTTATTTTCGTATCTGGGCCCGATCTGACTGGACCACTAAGATTGGATGGTACGGCATGGTGTTTCTCCGTGTCCTCCAGAGTTAGATAATATATATAACCCAAACTCGTGCCTTGTGATAAATTTACAAGGTGATGCTTTTATTGACTATTCTAACTATACACTACTAACGTGACTTTTACTGTCACCATGATAAATTAAATACTTTAACAATCTATTATAATTCGACCGATTCAACCTATCCTATTTCTATTCTATATGGATTACTCTCGATCGCTGTTGATTTGCTATCCTATATACTGCTACCAGTTCTTGAGTACTCCAATTTATTCCTCAAGAACTCTAACGATAACGAAGTACTGCTGGCTCCAGAATCAACGATGACAAGAACCCTGATAATAGGCAAAGTGCCCCTTTTATACTATTCTCATTTTCTACCCTATCTTCGTTTGGTTTCTCTTCCCCAGAGTTTGATCGGATGCTCATTGATTGTGACGTCATCCTGACCAATCCAACTCCGGGCTTCTCTTCTAGGGAGAGAACATCGAACACTGTCCAAGCGGTTTATGCCGGTTCTGCTTTGATGCGATCTGTCAGCTAACTAACAACATTATGGTATCTGTTGTTGTAGCATGCCTTTCTATGATTGACATATAGTTGATATACAAATTTCGATTGTGTTATTAATTCCTACAGGACACTACAATGCCTCTGTCCTGTCCCCTTGCCTACCTTGGATAAGCCTGTAGGAAACGAACGTTAATAAGCACATGAGCTGTATGATCTCATTGCCAGCTGGTGTTGTTGTACTTGCTTAAGGGAGTCGGAATGCCGACCGTCAACAACTAAATGTCAGTCTGTCACCTATATTCCTGTCGATTCCTATCGATTCTTTTCTCTTAAATATTTACTAAACTATTGGCCGAACCGACTGCTGAACATTATAAAAGTGTGTGCCGATCCCACAGCAACAACTTTCATCTTCAACTATTGTTAGCTATCACCAACTCAGAACCGCCATTTCCATTTCATTCCTAGCTATTCTATCATAATATTTCAGCTATAGTTTCGCATCAGTTTCTATCTGGTTTCTGCGAAACCGTTCTCATCAGCCCTGGTCGATGTCAACCAGTGCGTCCTATTGCGTACATGCCTGATGCCTATCCTGCCACTCAGTTCATTAGCTCACCTGGTACTTTCAAAGATGAATTTCACTGCGGTCTTACTCGTAAATATAAGACATCTCGCGGGGTCATGACGCCCACAAGACAATCCGATATCAACAATATGTCCATCGTATACTTTAAGCGAGTCCTTAAGAACTGCTGGGCAGGAAGGATCCATAGGGTCAGATCCATGGTTGGTCCCGGAAAGCTGCTTGATCGATTTTGTTGGTGGCCATCTTGGATTTTGCACCATTTTAAAAACTACATTTAAAGACCTGTGAAACAGCTTGACACGAACCTCAAGAAACTTCATGGTTTTTATCTAAGGCAAGAGCTGAACAAACCTTGTTCACATATTCAACATGATTGGTAGATTTGTCTTGGATAACATAGTATTCACAAAAAACACTTTTCCTCTGAAACCCCCTGATTGCAAATATGATTAGGAACTAAGGTCTAATTAAATATTTTCAAGGCAAACTGTGCAGTTCCACAGTGCAGACACATGCACGAATGCATGCACACTACTACGTGTGCATCTGACACAACAACCCGTCCGCCCGCTCGCACATTGTCAATTGGGAATAGGTTCAATTGACCAAAGAATACATGTTCTTCGATTAACATTGATCTAACATTTATACGTAATCATAAGAAACTCAGAATGCAGGAAACCAAGTCATGAGCCTGCCCTTTTCAATGTGTTTTCTCTTGGTGGTTAGGTAGGTGGTTATCCCCGAACACCCTTCTATGAGAGGCGTTGGGGGTGGGGGTGGAGTGGAACGTCCATTTCATATCTTCCTCCAGACAATGCCATCCAGTGTGCCCTTTTGTAGAATCTGCACCCGCCCTTCAAATTTGCTTCCGACGCCCCTGATTGCAAAGCCAGCCCTAACCCTTACGAAACATCGCTGGCCACACAGTCTAATATCAAATGCAGCACTCTGCAAACCGGAAGCGCAACAGCGATGGTCTATGTTCGGACATGTTCTTCGAATACCAGAAGGTACACCTGGTTAGAAAGCACTAGCGTTTGAAGTAATAGGTGCCAACAGGTATCAGGCACGCAAAGGACGCCATAGCTTCATCTTGCTAAGTGGTTTGTGATCAGACATAAAAAAATGTAATCAACGAACACTAAATATGAAAAGGAACGCAAAAGAGTTCAGGACTCTCACCACCACCACCACCACCACCACCACCACCACCATTCATCATCATCATCATCATCATCATCATCATCATCATCATCAAAATTAACAATTTTGAGACAGAATTCACCTTTCCAGAGTACCCACCCATAATATGACGTCATAATGAACTGCGCGATGTGTAGAATGACATCATAATGAATGACGTCATGAATGATGTCGATAAGTACGTCACGAACGCATATTTGAAGACGGGCTATGCGTTGTTGTACAAATTGTTTGCTTTTACTATTTAATAAATATTCTGTTGAATATTTTGAAACTAATTTAACTGGGCGCTGTTGCTGCCATAGGCAGCAACAGCACCCAGTTAAATTAGTTACAAAATATTCAACAGCTTCCCTCTATAGTTTTCAGGAAATTGATAGCTAGGGCATTTGGGGATCGATCAATACCAACACGGCGAGGTGTGGGTGGAGCTTAGCTAGTGATGGGCGGGGCATAGCTAAAAATGGAAAGGTCCATTATTATCAGTGGCTTGGAAAATGCTGTATAGCTACGTCACGAAAATTGAAACATCCGACAAGAAGTGTCTGCATAGTATGTCTTTGAGATGAATTTACAATTTAAAAGATGCTGACTGTTTTAAAATAAAATTCACGGAAAGCCTTTGTAGCCATAGGCAGCAACATAACCTGTCAAATTAGTTTCAAAGTATTCAACAACTTAACTGTTTATCTACCGTCAAACTTAGATTTTGGGAACTTAGCGTTCAATGTATTAAAGTCGATTCAGATGGGCGTACGCAGTGGGCGGAAATTAGCCAGAAATGGGCGGGGCATATCTAGAAATGACTTCCTCTCTTATTACTCAGAATGCTGGAAACCATTTGTTTGAGTATCGATGTTTCTATATTCTTTCGGGTGATGCCACTCAGACCCACGTAGATTAGAGTATGACGCATCCATCTGGTCTCATCCAAGGTTTCCCCTTGATTAAGGTCTTACCTTGATTATTATATGGTCACTTTCAAATAATTATTTAAATAAAATTATATATTAATGTAGCGCGCCATAGATAGCGATATTAATACATTTCGGTAACTTCAATAGATAAATTATCACAAACTTGCTAATGATGATAGCTAAAGTCTAATGCAAATGTTTCTACAGATGATCGTTATTTTCTTCTTCTTCCGTTGCTGGCAGATACTTGGGCGCTGGCTCGTACAACACCAGAATTCTAAACGGACGCATGTTTATACAGTGATATAAAGTATGCTAATTTAGCATCTACTCTTGGGGGGATTTGTGTGGGGTGGTTGGTGTGGGGCAGCAAACATTAAAATGTTTTAACACTTCGTTGAACATCGGCAATGAACAATTTAAATGATATGATCTATTCACAGAGCTAACGACTGTGGTGACAGGAATACACACAATGCCTGATCTCTTCAAATTTTTAATAGAGCAAATATCTTGGTTAATGGTTTGAATCATCGCAGCTGACGACAGGACGTCTGAGATTTCAGTTTATGGATAAAATTTGATTACTCAGTGACGAACATCAGAAAAGAGCCAAAATTGTTTTATGCTACAAAGGTTGATAAGATTTTAGTCTTGTGTTTGACAATGTTTATTGATAAATTCAACCGTAAGTTATCTGTGGGCCCAACATTTGAGTATCCAAAGGGGAACATATATTTCTAACATAGACTAGTTACTAATATCCAATAGTGCAGCAGCGATGGTTGGATGAGTCAGCTGCCTTGCAGGACTGCATAGGAGTGCATCAGATCACCATCCTCTTCGGAGTTCTCTTCAGTATACAATTCTTTGCTCACAACCTGAGACTGTTAAGTCAGTTAAGATCATCATCGCTAAAACCACCTGGAAGGAAGTAGAACAGCTAACATATCAACATACCCTAGCTACATCTCTGGAAGACACCAACTGAATGCTGTGGCAAGTCCAATCATGGCAGGACTGACACCGCGACAAGACCAAAGGCGAGCTGCTGTACGTTACGGAGACCAGGAATTCAAGAAAATCATGAGGACCAACGGCCTGGATATAAGGTTATTCTACATGCTAATTGACAAGCAACGTAGACGGAACACGGCACATATCAGTAAACTGGTGGGCAATGATGTATCTTACACCGACGACAACATAGTAATTGGTTGGCCGATTTATGTTCCATAATTAAGCACTTAGTTAAGCCATTTACATCGCCCATCTACAATCTGAAACACACCAAGGAGAAATAGAGTTTTCTAATCGACTAGGTACATGTATAGCAACAGAGCCAGCTGCCAATAATTACAAGAGAAATCAATGAAGCAGTCTTTAAACTCAATCTATGAAAGGATCAATACCATACTGTACTTACAGCAGAGCAATATGAATTGCAATCCTCATTGACATAGTCAGTGACAGAGGATTGCCAGAATGTCTCAAATTTGGCATCCTAACACCGGTTTATAAGAAATAAGGGAGGCAATTCAGTAGTTTCCAAATACAGACGCGCCATAGTAACACCAATGATTACAAAAGTACTGAAAGTGAAAAGGTACAACATCAATTACAATTCGTATTTGCGGGAAGGATTTCTCCAATTCGCAATGCCCTGGTTCTACAAGAACACATACTAGAAGCACGTACTACAAAATAGAAATAGACGCTAGCGGTCTTCTACATAAATTGACAAAACATGTTCACTGTGACTACTTCATAATAACATTCATCATAGATATTCATCTTAGGTGAAATGGGGAGGACAGATGTCAGAGAAATTTATGATACAACAATGAGGAATAGTGCCAACAAATTACACGAATACCTTCATAAATTATCTCCTGAAAACAAACCTACATATAGAGCCGGATTAAGTCATGCGCTATCGGGGCTACAGTCCCGGCCCCGAAAAATAAAAGTACACCCAAATAAAAACAATTATCACAGTTTACCCGCTTGAACATGTATTTCCCAGTATCTCACATTTATATTCATGATATACGCAAGCTGTCAATTTAAGTGGAGGATGGTAGGTAGCACCGACTTTCAGTCAAATTAGTTTCAAAATATTCAAGAGCATTTTCAGCAGACACATAAGTAGCGAATTTATTATATTTAGTAGTAGTAGTAGTAGTAGTAGTAGTAGTAGTAGTAGCAGCAGCAGCAGCAGCAACAGCAGCAGCAGCAGCAGCAGCAGCAGCAGCAGCGGCAGCGGTAGTGGTAGTAGTAGTAGTAGTAGTAGTAGTAGTAGTAGTAGTAGTAGTAGTAGTAGTAGTAGTAGTAGTAGTAGTAGTAGTAGTAGTAGTAGTAGTAGTAGTAGTAGTAGTAGCAGCAGCAGTGGCAGTAGCAGCAGCAGCAGCAGCAGTAGTAGCAGCAGCAGCAGCAGCAGCAGCAGCAGCAGTAGTAGTAGTAGTAACCATTCAATCCTTGACTCACCCGATAAGGGCCCCAGACAACTAATTAGCCCGAACTCTCGGCTTAATCAGGCCTTCAAGGACTCGTAAGTATACCTGCAACCTAGGGCACAACGCATTTCTAAGAATTGCAACCCACCAATGGAGAAGATTATTATAAATGTTCTCAAGATTACATTGTTAAACAAGATGGGATTAACTGTATTTTTCGCTCTACATTTATGCCTGGGGTCAGGTACACGGCTCGCATATGTAAGTTATCCCTTGTATATGAATGAGCGTCCCTAGTGGAGCTTGGGAGTGGGGTGCCGGAAATCATGTACACATGCTCTGCTATAGCAAACGGGGACTATATTTCATTGTACTCGCTACACTACACAATATCAAATACATTATGAATTGTCAATGCAATACACTGAATACAGTTAATACGGATTCATAAAATTTGCTGAACACGGCAGAAATTTGCTGACAAAAAAATTATTTTTGACGAAGTTTTTAATGTCTGCATTCATTTACGAACAAGTGGACATGCTCTTTATTTCCGTCAACTAATAATACTCAAATCACCATTGGACTAAATTTCAAAAACATTGTCTGATCTGTCAAGGTCAAATCACGGTTATTTATTAACATATGAGATAATGCGATCACAGAAAACAACAAGAGACCCAAGAGACATAGATAGTACAATTACATCAGTATTCAAACCGGTGCTCGGACAAAATTCCACTGGACAAAATCCCACCGGACATAATCCCACAGTACATAATCCCAGCCGGACAAAATCCCACTGGACAAATTCACACCAGGATTTCATGCCCACTCCATTACGGACCAACCGGGATCAACTCAAGAGTGTAGATGAAGTCACATAATTATATGGGCGTCACATTTTCAAATAGTTGCCAACTTGTCAGCGATCTCGGGACTATTACATCCCTTGACGTTTTAAATTCCATTCAATTCAAGTAAATTTTATTTGCATATTTTTTAATATGAGGTGATATATATATAAGATTACAAAGCATGAATATACAGGAGACAGTTATATATATATATATATATATATATATATATATATATATATATATATATATATATATATATATATATATATATATATATCTATATATATATATATATATATATATAACTGTCTCCTGTATATTCATGCTTTGTAATCTTATGTAATATACATGCTTTGTATTACA